>CAJNIZ010046748.1:16037-34960 GCA_905231905.1 Symbiodinium pilosum
AACCCTTAAACCCTAAACCCGGAACCCTACTTGCTTTGGGGCGAGAAGGGTAGAGGCATGGTTGGCAAATCATGGTTTGTTAAGGTGCAGCTTAGGCTTAGGGTTTAGGGTTTAGGGTTTAGGGGTTTAGAGTTTAGGGCTTGTTTTTGCGTAGATTCTTTGTTGTCGCTAGGTTAGGCTTAAGCTTCATGCATACCCGAGCCCTAGAGCCGGGTAGTTCAGGAATTGGGGCTGAGGGTTTAGGGCTCAGAGCGGCATAGAGCTGCCTTGGGCCCTCTATGTGAACCCTAAATCCTAAACCTTTAGCGTCCTCCAAAATATTTGTAATTTTTGGGCCTTATAATCCTAATCACAACCAACAATTAGAATTTTTAGTGGGGTTCTGAGCCAGGGTAGAAGCCCAAAAACAGCGCGCCATAGAGCTGCCTTAGGCCCTTCATGTGCAGGAGACCATCGTGGGCCTTGGTAGCGGCTACCACCGCGTACCCTACCTGCGTATTAATATGAGCAGATCTTTTGGCTTGAGGATTTCAGCGGGTTTAGTGTTTAAAATTTGGAGCTTGAGAATTTCAGGTGGTTTAGGGCTCGAGGATTTCAGGAGGTTTAGGGTTTAAGGTGTAGGGCTTGAGGATTTCAGGAGGGTTTAGGTTTGGAGGATTGCAGGCCCCAACAAACAGAATTCTGCAGTACTTACTTACTGCTATAGCCCTCATATAGTCTGCCAAAATATGGCAGTATCCATGTTCTTTTTCATTCTTCCATTCCCTACAATCAAACCTACGTTGCAAGCCCTACTAGCCCCGTATAATCCAAGCTGCCAATGAAGTTTCCATGTTCTTTCCATTTGCTTCTCTGCTCGTCCCGCAACCCTAAACCCTAAACTCCAAACCTAAACTCGAAACCCTAAACCCCGAACTCTAAACCCTAAACTCTGAACCCTAAACTCTAAACCCTAAACCCTGAACTCTAAACCCTAAACTCTGAACCCTAAACTCTAATCCCTAAACCCTAAGCCCTAAACCCCTAAACTTTGGCATGATTCAGTGGACTTGTGAGTAGGCTTCACCGCGCAGAGGCTGACCAGCCAGCTACATAGGGTGTTTTGTTGAAGAACCACTGTTATTGTCGATTATAGAAGAGGCTAATAAGGTGGATTATAGAAGAGGCTAATAAGGAATAGGCCGTTAATGTTTTTAATATACCCATTATAAGGACACAGGCTGAGGATTTGTTGGACGGCAAGACGGGACGATGTGCATATTCTCAGACTGTGTGGCTCATACAGTATAGGGTTAAGGGTTGAGGGCCTAAGGGTTTAGGGTAAAAGGGAGCTTTGCAAGATCTATGTGGGATTCTAGAGAAGATTTTCTTGCGACCATGTTAGCTGAACAGAGTTCCCCCAGGCCCCGGAATCAACTCACGTGCCCGATGGAATCAAGCAGGGAACCCCACGAATTCCCAATTTCAGCATGTCTGCGTCAAACCTCGAAGCTACGGGTAGCAAGTGTCAGCTTTGCGGAGAATCATATTCACAAAGAGAATATGTACACTTCCAATGCCTGAGCTCCCTGAACCCTGCATCAGCCACATACAGATTCCAATGGAAATCTTACAAGCACGATGTTAAACCCTAGGCCCTCACTCATCTTTGGGAACTCGACGCGCATAGTTGTGAGTTCTTTCTGAGAATTGCCCTTGGTTAATCCTCCTACGGGGACCGCTGCAACGCTTGTAAAGTTCCCCAATACTTAAACCCCTAAACATTGGCTCTAAAGTTGGATTTCTGTCCTGTTTACATGTAACACCATGCGTTCTGTTTTGTTGTTTCCTGTCAGGGAATGTCTCCAAAATATGGTGACCCAGTATTCATGCCTCCAAATGATAGTATACTTACCCGTAATCTGAATAACGCCCAGAGCTTTAGACCCTCAACCCTTCACCAAGCTTTCCTTACACCCGAGGATCTACAGTGCACGAAGAAGGCTTTCATCGAAGCGTGTGACTGGGCATAATTGACAGCAGCTAAGGGTCTGAAGAGACAAACTGTCGGGTCCCGTTCGCGGAAAGTGTATGGACGACACGTGGGTTTACCCTAGAGCCTAAACCCTTAAACCCTAAACCTAAACCCCTAAGCTTTAAATGCTAAAGAGAATGGTTCAGGGTAGAGGTTCCTTTGTAAAAGCTTCGCTTTGAAAAGGATCCGAGCGCTTCCCAACACTCATCCCTGACGCGAAAGTACTGTGAATATCACTTTCATAGGGGCCATTAAGGGTTTGTATACGGATGCATAGGGATTAGGTTAGGGATTGACATGAGCTTCTGCCAATGTTAGGGTTACCAAGGGGCCATTAAGGGTGGAAATAGGTGTCGCTTTGGTAGGTTAGTGGAGCTCCTAGTATACTCCCTTACAGCTTAAAGTATAAGGCAATCATTGACTGTAACTGCACTGTAGCTCACATGATGTTTGGACACATGGGGTCTCCACATTGTGAGGCAAAGACTCCGTTTCAAGAAACCCCAGGAGGTGGAACACCAGTTTTGACACCCCCTACTACAGGGGCCTCCACAATCGCCAGTATTAGTTCGATGTCTATTGGAGTTACCTTATACTATAATTATACCTGGGATACGAGATCAGAGTGTATGCAATGATTGAGGCTTCTACAAACTTGACCCTAAACCGTAAACCCTATACTACCTGGCACTGCATGCAAAATGGGAGCGTCCAGAGGCAAAGCGGACTGCCGAGACTTAGCCCTTGAATCTTCAACCTGACTAAGGGAGGTCTTTGGGGTTTACTTGGAGGGTCAGGGCGGCTTAGTAGGTAGGTTATAATAACCCCTATAACCCATATAGTAACCCCAATTATCCCCATTATTGACCTAGTTATGAAGTCCCCCTGACCCTCCACGTAGGGTGTAGGATTTAGGGTTTATTCAGGATTTAGGGTCTAGGCTTCAGTGTTTAGATCTGAAATGACCTGAAGGTTTTTGTAGATAGTATTTCTAGACTTGAAGCCCAAGGGCAAACCATATCTGAAATTCCTTTTTCGGGAAGAGCCCCAGGGCAGAGCGACGCCAATGGGCGAGTACTGAATCTCGACATCTTCGGCCTCCAGCCCAGACACTCAAGAGCCAAACCCGTAAATTCTACTCGATAGGGAAGGTCAAGATATACAAGAATCGAGAATAACCGGGGCTAATAGCAAGAGCAGTAGAAGTATCATTAATTAAGATCCATAGTCAGGTCTATTGGTGATGGAATAGGAGAATTCTGGGGTTCAAAGTCGTGGCGCTGAAGTCAATAAACAGTAGCAAGCTCCGTCAATCCCTCAACGCAAATCCGTAAACTATATGAACCCCCAAACCAAATCCCCACCTTTTTTTTTTTTTCGCTGAAAGGCGACCTCTGCATAACCACGCTCAGACTTCTTCAAGAGGCTGTGGCATGAATCTGGATCAA
Source organism: Symbiodinium pilosum (assembly GCA_905231905.1). Lineage (NCBI taxonomy): Eukaryota > Dinophyceae > Suessiales > Symbiodiniaceae > Symbiodinium > Symbiodinium pilosum. Next base: position 19,500 of record CAJNIZ010046748.1, read on the forward strand.
TGTTAGGGATCCTTTATACTTTTGGGGGTATGGGATTCCTTATATTCATGAAAAAAGGATCCTTTTTTTCTTCCTAGGGTAATGTGAGCTAAGGAATGTGTCGGGGTGAAATTAGGTTTCACGGAATACATGGAGTTTCGAATTCTAACCTTTCCAGAGGTCATGTATACATGGGGTTAAACGGTACATTGGTACGCTTCGTGAATTTTCGAGCGCGAGCTTTCTCAGGAACGGCTTGGCTTACGGTTTGCGCTTCGGGGTTAGGGTTTAGGTTTGCTGGCCTGTCTTGTGGTCCGCAACCGGGACAACAGTTCAGCTTTTAGGGTGGAAGCTTGGGGAATCGGCCCTACCTGGGCCCCAAAAGTAGGTAAAATAATAGCCCTAAACCCAGAATAATGGCCATAAAGGCCATTGTTTTACATACTGTTGGGGGTTCAGGTAAACCCTAAACCTTAAGCCGCCTCCCGGGGATAACTGGGCTACAACAACCTCGCACGACATCATCTCACTCCTGCCGCATGCACAAAATTGTCCCCTGGAGGCCTTAGTTAAGGCCCCTGCGCTTTTGCAGCGTAGCTAGTAAGAACCAACCTCCCGGTCACCAATAATGAGTTTCCCCCCCCCCCAATACACAGTCACACAGTCATATTCGATTGGAGCCCTAAACCCTAAACCCTTATGTAGATTATCAGGGGGCTCGTGACTAAAAATCCCCAGCCCCTAGCAAGGAACACTCAAAATGCCCCGGAGGCCCTGCCTGCCCTGGTGGTGAAAGAAGAAACAGATCTGCATTGAGATGATTGGCGGTTAAGGTTTTAGGCTATTCGAAGGTTCGGTGTATAGTTCTTACGCAGCAAGAGGCTTGGGTTTTTGAAGTTGGTATGTCTCAAAACAACCCCTGTGCATGTTGGGTTTGGGGATTAGGGTGGGGCTTCAGTGAGAGTACATGAGTTATTCTGTAGGTGCCCAGACGACACGCTCTTTATACCCTCAAATATTGGGGTAGTTGGATGCACAGGGTTCCATCAGCATTAGAGTTCCGTTTATACATGTATATATATATATATGTATATCGCTTTTCAACGGCTACATATAGTATTTTTGGTTCCAGTTTCCGCTTTCTCCTCCACTTGTGATTCTTCATGATAGTAGTTTCCACCACTTTTCATGCACTAGGAGAGAAAGGCACCCCGAACCTTCGGCTGGGGTGAGAGCTGACTGGGAGCCTTGCAAACTTTGTCACCAGGGCCTTTTGAGCATACAAGGGGTTACATAAGGATTGTGTTCAGAGTTTTTGGGTTTGGGGTCTCTCAAAATTGGATGGAGAGGTGGGCCTCCGTAGTTTGAAAAACAGGTAAGCACCGATTTTCCCAAAGTACCTAGCTGATAACGGCATGTCCTCGGGAGCTTCAAATCCGGAGGGATCCAAGTCTACAAATAGTACCTACATCGAGCCCTGAAGTCTGTACATGTTACCTACATTGGGCGACGATACAAGGCTCATGAGATTCGAAGTCTGCATAAAGTTGTTGAGTCCATTTAGGGCGCATACCTTTTTTGTGACGCGCATCATAGTCCTGACTGTCATACATGTGGTTCTTAACACAATACCGCAATCCAGGAGTCTGAAATGCTAAACCGCTACCGAAGCCTTGAGATCGCAAAGCCTATGCCCGTAACACCTGATCCGTTCAATGCACTGACCTTAAGAAAGCGAGAACCCAACAATATACTTGCCCAAGACCTGTACTACAATTACTAGTGCCGAAATGCCAAATCTCAATTATTGGGCACATGGACCCTATATATCCCTATAGGACCCTCTAAACCCAAATGATAGGGTTTTGGGGCCCAAATACTATAATGTAAAGGTATTTGGGCCCTGAAGCTCTTATTACTTGGGCCCTTGGACCCTTCGGGACCTAGTTAACCCTAAACCCTAAACCCTAAACCCTGAATCCCTAATTATTGGGCACATGACCCTTAGGGCGAAGCGCCCAGGCAAACCTAAATGGCGCGATGACCGAGGCGACAGACTTGTTGGTCTGTTTTGGGGGGTTTAGGGTTCAGGGCTTAGGGTTTAGGCTTTAGGGTTTAGGGTTTAGGATCTAGGGTTTAGGATTTACGGTTTAGGGTTCAGGGCTTAGGGCTCAGGATTTATGAGTGGTCAGCAGCATTAACTGTGCCCTGCAGGTTTCGTTCTTGGGGTCCCCCAGAAGCAAAGTATGGCATATTCCTCGGCAATTGGGGATCCTACCCTAGGCTTAATTGGGATCAGGTTCAGAAGCTGCTAAGCAAGCCCCAAAAAAGATGCTACACGACCATGGCAACTTCTAAGATTGGAACTTCACCAAAGACGCGCCATGGCGAGCGTGGTTGATAGCTCTGCTGGTATCACGACAGTTGATCCGGACAAGTTGGCTAATGCTCCCGCAGGTGAAGAAAGCCTGACTGATACCGAAGTCATGGCACTTGGAGTTCTGCCTCGGGGTGGTACGTACAGGCGGTGCCCTAGCTGGATGTGACAGGGGATGGGCCCTAAGGTTGGGACATGGCATGGAGAGGACTTACGCCCGCATGTCCGCTATTTGGTTGGATGGCGTTGAAGCTGATATATCGTAAGCCTTCTTCCCAGCCCTCACCCCAAAACCCCGCAAGTCTGATCGTCCCTCATTTGAGCTCCAGTCAATATTTCCCACATGATGATTTCATGGACATGACATGGGCTCCTTACCTTATCAGTGACTATATTAGGGACTAGACCAAACTACAGGAGGGACCGCATGTTCACTGTTGAGGGTCCTTTCATCAGGCCAGTATTGACACTATAGCTAGCTCATTTGATGCCTTAGACACCCTCATTACCTTGGTGTTTTGCCGTGCCTCAGACTGGGAAGCTTTGCGTTTAGGTTTATAGGGTTCAGGACACTGAAACGGGACCCAACACGTTCTCCTTTTTGTATGTACCTTCAAGGGTCCCTAGAATCCCCCTAATTAAAATGCCCAAGGGCCCATGTTCCTGGCCTGTGCTTCTAACCTTAGGTAGTAAGGGTTTGACTCAATTGCTCATGGTGCGAGGGCTTTAGGGACCCCAGGAGACTGAAAGGGCTGATGAGGTGCCGTACTAAGGACTCGCCTAAGGGCCCAGGTACCCCAAACACTAGCGCTTTAGGTCCCAACTAGCATTCAGATTTTAGTACTTGGGACCTATCGCCCAAAATTTGGGTATCATATGGTTTAGGCTCTTTAATTAGGCGGCGAATTCGGCATAGTGACGGTCATTGAATCTTCGAGTGGTTTAGGATATAGAGGTTGGGCCTGTTCCTGGCGCATGCGGCGTCTGGTCTGCCTAATGGGGGACCCGAATGTAGACCCTCCAAAACGACTTTTCTTTTTATGGGGACCCACAATAAGATGCCTAATGTTGGGAAATCCCCAACTCTGAACATCGGTCAAGTTAGGCTCCGATGTGCAAAGCGATGGATGGCAGCGTGGTCAGTTTCAAAGAGTGAATTCCCTAGTTAGCTTCCCTCCGACAGCAAGCACGCTTGAATGTCCACGTAAAGCCCTGTTTAAGTACCTATTGGCTTGAGACACATTTTTTTGAAGGATACCGCTATGGCCCTGGAGCAAGCCACTGTGGAGTTCCAGATGTTTAGACTACCTGGGGCTAAGCAAGGAGCGAGGGAATGGCTTCCTGTAGTTGTCCCTACATATGGGGGGGGGGGGTCCCAAAATTTGGGCTGCCTTTAATAGGGATTATGGCAAGATTGGGTTGCTTTCTTCGGGCATCTCTATTTCTGGAAACTAATTACCAATCGCCTGTCATCGTTCCACTAGTCCATTCCCTCATTTCCAACCAAGCATCAGGGATTCGAAGCGAGAGTGATAGGCTAGTGTGGCGCCTTCGTGCAGTCTGGCCTAAATATTCCATAGAGATTTGCCCATTCTCGTGCTTGGGTCATCGTCGGATAGAGGTTTCAAGTTCTAGTAGACCAAAACCCAACAAGGAACCCGACGTGATCATCTCAAGCACTGCCCCAACAAAGGGGACATACGCCTTATAGATCTTTCAGAGTTCGCGTTTCATCCCTTCTTCTGAGTTTGGGCACGGAGCCTGCATTAGACCTCACCCTAACTCCACGAAACCCCTAAAACCCTACACCCTTACACCCTAAAACCCTAAAACCCTAAACCCTCAAAAGCATCCTGGACCCTTAAGCCCCTAACCCCTAAACCCTAAATCCTAAATCCAAACTTCGGAGTCCACTGCCTCCTCACCTGACGCAGGACTTGTTTGTCACAGATGAGGCCACGCATGGCAGAGGGGTTTGGGGTCCACCTGAACCCCCAAAGCATGTAGAATAATGGCCTTTTGGGCTATATTTAGGGGTTTTGGGTTATTATTTTACCTACTTTTGGGGTCCAGGGAATTTCGATTTGAAACCAGTCTCGGATAACCCCAAACCCTACACCCCGAACCTCAAACCCTAAACCCCGAACTTTAAACTCTAACCTGAACCCATAAGCCCTAAACGCTAAACCCTGAACCCTAAGCATTAAACCCTAAACCCCGGAGCCTAAACCCTAAACCTTCAACTCTAGGAGTGTTCCAAGGTTTAGGACGAGCCCCCCAAAAGGACCCTGAAACGCCGAGGGCCACACGCCAACCACCTGAAGTAGGGGTATATAAGCACGCATCATCCCATATGCTCGAATAATAACAACAAGTATCCTAATTGCTGTTATTACGAGTATTACTAGCATTACTATTAGAGTATTATGAATAAATTAATGACAATTCTTACTACAGAATACTCCTTACTACTATTACAGATGAATTACACCAGTGTTTCTTAACATACCTACCTAGCACCACAGGCCGCAGTGTGAGTATGTAGTCGCCCATGTCAAACCTTGTGCTCTGTGTCTTAACAGGGGGTGTGATGCTATTTCCGACGCCCTTCTTGGTACACTTTGACGCGTCTGGGTAGATGAGCGTGCTTTCCAGCCACCATGTTTGCTCCTTCATCCCTAAACCCTCAACCCTAGCTTCTAAATCGTGAACCTTAAACCCTGAGTCCTAAGTCTCTGTATAGGGAGGGAAGGATTGCTATCTGGCGTCGCTTGTCAATACTGCGGGTCTTCTCAGGAACCTACCCTGCAACCATATAGGGATTCTAAAGGGAGTGCATGAGTTAGGGTTTAGGATTTGGGGCTTGGGATTCAAATTGCGGCAGTGCATTTTGCACGCAACGAATGACGTCTACTTTGGACTTCCGTAAAGTTTCGTGGACTGCATAGGCCATGAATGCGCATACTTAGACTTGTGAGCAAGCCATGTCAGTGCTTGGGACTCAAAGATCTTGAAATATTGCAAGATGGAGAGAGATGTCAGTTTAGGCTTGGCTTCGTGGTCATTATTCCTATCCGCGATTGGACCAGCTGTGCTTAATTAAAGGTGGCTGCATGGCCTTCGGCGTTTGTTTGCCTGGAGGACGGTCATGAAAATCTGCTCGCGGCTCAAGCACGTTCTGCAAGGGACCTGTGATGAAGCCCCTCCCTGTAATCTCCTGAGAAGTCACCAGTTTCATTCCATAACAGCGCTCACATCTTTGTACTTGAATATGTCCGATAAGGCCCTATGTGTGAATCACCTTAGGGGCCTGTGATACTGTGCGTAGTTATTCAGGCTCCTACAGAATGCCCGAAACTTCCTAACCGCCTAACCGCACAGTAACCTTGACTGACACACCGTTTAAGCCAAATGTGCGCAAGGTCTACAAACTTGTCGCCGCCGGTAAGCCCTTTCGGGAGGTCGCTCGCACATTTCAGCATGCCCTGAGAGGGATCAGGGTTTACATGTCTCCTTTTGCAGTACGACTGATTGCATAAAAGGAACAATACCTAGTCTTTCTCGCACCACAGCATAAACTGTCTATCCCAAGAATTGCAGAGTTTAGTCGGGTCCTCAGTGGTGGGTGTGCAGGTGCGGGTTCCATGTTAACCTGGGGACTATAATAGCTATAGCGCCCACATGCTGGACGCCAACCCCAGTACAGTAAACCTTGGGTATCCCTACCAGTGAAGGCAGGCAGTGTTGGCAGAATCCGAACGGCGTGCTACGCTAAGTATACAAGCAACTACCGCGTCTCTCAAACCCAAACCTTGAGTTTCTAGCTTTAGATTCCAGTTTTTTAAAGGTATGCCGCAAAACCTAACCTTACGGGTTCTTTGCAGGGAATAAGGGAAGATCATCCCTCTATCTCCTATAGGGATTATAATCCCTTATTCCCTACTAAGAACCAGTACGTAAAGCTGCAAGGGAATTTCATTGATTTTCATTGGTTCCTCCTCTTAGTACACCCTTGAGGCCCAGATCTCTGCTCAAGAGCCCTCTCCTGTCTCAGGCTGACATGCCCTAAAGGTCCAAGGATGCATAGGGTTTAGGGACTTAGGGTTTAGGGACTTAGGGTTTAGGGATTTAGGGTTTAGGGATTTCGGGTTTAGGGATTTAGGGTTTAGGGTTTGGGGTGTAGCTCTTAGGGATTAGGGAACCAATGAGGCCGGGATCTGAGCGGTTGTGGGTGCCTACAAGACCCTGAGATTTGGGTACGCGGACCGTTCGGGATGGAACTCGTATACAGAGAGCCCATTTTGCGCCAGAAGCCTAATCCCTAAATCTCAAGCCCTTTAACCCAAATCCTGAACTAAAATCTTAAAACCAAGCCCTATAGTCCCCCTTAAGTCGATAGAATATGGGGTATATGGGGATCTTAGTATAATGTGCCCAAAGCCATATTCTATCTACTTAAGGGGGACTATAAGTCCCAAAGCCCTAGACTTCAAAGTCTACAGCGCTAAAGGCTTATGGAGAAGCCAAGGAGGCTTTCTTTAAGCGCAAGGCCGAGAAGGCGGCATCCAGTGGTGGGTTTAGGGTTGCGGACTTAGGGTTTAGGGTTTAGGGATTTAGGGTTTAGGGTTTAGGGCTTAGGAGTTTAGGGTAGCGTTGCGGACTTAGGGTTTAGGGTTTAGGGTTGCGGGCTTGGGGGTTTAGGATTACCCCAAGGGTCCAAGTACCCAACTAATAGGGCCTCAGGGTGCCTAAAACTTCCATATTTGTGTACTTGTACCCTTAGGTTTGGGAGTTGTAGGGGCTAAGATTTACGGTGCTGGCATAGGGGTGCTTATGTAAGATCTAGGGCTGACTGTTTTAGGAAGAGGGCTTCAGGATGTCCACCAGGGTAGTATTCAGGCAGTTTGTGCATTTGCTCGAACAAACGATGGTCGTTGATTAGGACGATGCTCTCAACCACTTTGTCAAAGAATACGCGTCCACATCCAGGTCAAGGATACCCAAACGCCATGTGGTATCTGGTTAAGCATGGAATAGAGCCCCACAAACAACAGTAACAACTCTAAACCTCAATCCGAAACCCTAAACCCCTAAACCCCAAAACCCTAAATCGCGTGGTTTCGGTTTAGTAACTGACTCCTTAAATCCGCCGAGGCAACTGTTCCAGAAACCTCCAAAGGTTTGCGGATTACGGCTGTTTAGGGTTTAGGGTTTTGATAGCAACCTTCCCAACTGGAACCAGCAAAGCTGTGAAGCGGCTTCGTGTTAAAGGAAACACTAAATACTAAACCCTAAGGCCTAGCACCTGAATCCTAAATCCTAAACTCTACATCCTAAACCCTCAACCCTAAACCCAACGTGATGCGTCTGGACTGATGTGACGGCTACCCTTCACTAAACGATTATGTGATTTCCTGAAACTCGTGTTATTTATGTGGTGGTTTTGGATTTATGGGGTTTTAGGGTTTAAGCTACAATAGGGATGGTTGTTCATTGGGGTCTGTTTTGGGGTCCCCTTATCTTACTTTGGGAAACTGCCATATGGAAGCCATGCAGGTGAATTACAAAAGGTCAAGTTTCTTGGCAAGGCCTACCCTGAAACCCCACGGAGGATACTACGGCAAGGCGAATCAGGGACTTAACCTCTCATCTCAGTTTAGGGTTTAGGGTTAACTCTTCTCAACTGTAAATGACCCTAAACCCGTTAACCCCCAAACTTTCATCCCTCAACCTGAAACCCTAAACCCCCCAAATCCGTACCCCTAAACCCTAATTAAGCCCTAAAAATCTAAACCCTAAACCCAACACCCTACGCCTTTCTAAGCCATACGGACTTACCTGCCCCCAAGGTTAATCTGGAAGCACATACGCGTACCTGCTAAAGGAACCGCGGTCTTTTCGCAGACCATTTTTCGGGCTTCCAGTTCAGTTTGAGAGAGAGAGAGAGAGAGAGAGAGAGCGAGCAACAAAGTTTTGAGTTGGCCAGTTTACTCCTAAGGGTGTCGCGGGGACATCCTCACACGGACCAAGAAGGAATGCCAAGGGTTGCAAAGGTGTTCTACACGACTCTTGTTCGGAACCAGCTATTGTGTACCGCGCCATACGGTTGGATGTTTTCTCAAGCTGGGCGCAAAACCCAATGGAAAAAATATTGGCCTGAAAAGTGTAGTTTGCTTTGGTTGCAAGTACCTTTGCCTGAGGTTAGAGTTTTGGCTCAAGGTTGCAGTTCCTAGGCTCGTTGCTACAGTGCCAGTCCTTTTCAAGCAAGCGAGCCCCATGATTTTTTCCGTGCCGTGCTTTGGTAGGTTGATGTTTATACTGTTTATAATATATAAGAAACGCCAAAGCCAGAAATTCTGTAGGACAGTTGAGCTTCCTCTGTGTTTCATGTTCGGTCTTATAGGTTTCTTGAATACCTCAGATAGACATTCAGAACCCCACTCCAGTGATATAGGCCGCAGTAGCAGGCCATAGCTTCTCCCTAGTCATCTTACTGGGGGTTAGTAGGGAGTAAGGGAAGATAATCCATATATAGCACCTATATGATATACTCCCTTATTCCCTACTAACCACCCCAGTGAATGAGTTTTTTCTCGCATGAAGGTCTACAAGATGTTTAAATCTAGTCCTGCTTATTGGGTACTTAACTTAAATCTGACTTAAGGCTTAGGCGCTTTGTTTTGCTGCAGACCGCATGAATGCTATGGAAATCAAGACGAGTCCGGGCGAGTATTGCAAGGCCTGATTCGGGAGACTTTGGAGCCTTGATTGAGGCTTTAAGTTAGGGTTGTGTAGGGCTTACTAGTTGGAGTCAACATACGCGCTTGATCTTCATGTGTGAGCCGTGATCTATATGCAGCTGCGCGCCCTAAACCTTGGGGAAGAGTTGGTGACAGTCGGTACGAGGGCTTAGGCGAGGTTTGAGAGTTGAATCTGCAGGCCTGAGGGTGCAGGGTCCGGACAAACATTAACTTCAAGCCCTAAAGACCTTCATCCCTAAACTCGAAAGCCAAACCCTAAACCCTCAATCCCAACCCTCAAAGTCGAAGCCATATAAGCCTAAGCGCCCACATAAACCTGAAACCTCAAAGCCTGAACCCATAACATCCGCCTAGGCTTTGCTAGCTTAGGTTTTGAGGTCTGCTGTTTTCCCGTTCGGGCTTGAGGGTCTAGCCTCATTCTGTGCAATCTAAGCTTGGAAGAGCAGTTCTAAAGCATAGCAAGCCAGAGATGTGTTTGATACTGGAAATCCTGCATGACCATAATATACTAAGCTCCCAAATTTCCCCAGGTGTAAGCTACTTAAAGTCATGCAGGATTTTCTGCCAGTAGGAGTTTATCAAGACAAGACATCCCCAGCCCCTGGGTTTGGAAGCTCCATAGACCCTCTTCACGCGATTTAGGGTTTATGGTATAGGATTCAGGTTTAGGGCTTAAGGCTAAAGACCTCAAAGCTCTCCACGTGTCACTCTGTTCCGGTGGTGGCTTGAAAGATTCCTTGGTCTCTCAACAAGGAGTGGTCCCACAAACATCTGAAAAGTCCTCTCGTTCTTGGGATGGGATGAAAAAGCTTCCAGGTCTTTGACAAACAAGAAAGCACAAACCGAGCGCCTCGATACTCTCTATCGAACCTTGCATTGCCCGTCCATGTAGGATTCAGGGTTAAAGGTCTGGGGGGGGTTAAGGGTTTAGGGTTTCGGAGGCCCATCCAATTGAGAGCTTCATAGAATTCCTCTGCAGTACCCGCAATATTTTTCACTTAGCTCCAGTAGGTAATGTCTTTCAAAAGGCGTCTCCCCAAAACAAAGCCTTTAACTCCAAATCCGAAGCATGTGAAGGTAAGGCTTTAAGCCCTCGACATAGACAAAATCCTAAACCTTAACCCTTAAGCCTAAACCCTAATCCCTAAACCCGACTCCTCAAAGTCTAAACCCTAAAGTCCTGCACAGGCCATTGCGGCTTGTGGGAGGATAGAGCTCGCCTGTGTGGGTTCTGGGCTTTAGGGTTCAGGGTGTAGGGTTTGGGATTTAGGGTTTAGCACTTAGGGTTTAGGCATTTCGGGTTTAGGGTGTAGAGTTGCTGGTTTAGGGTTTGGTATTTAGGGTTTATGGTTTAGAGTTGAGCGTCTAGAACTCGGTATTTAGGGTTTAAGATTTAGGGTTTAGGGGTGTGCATTTAGGGTTTAGGGTTCAGGGTTTAGGGTTCAGGACTGAGGGTCAAGGTTCCGGGTTTGCAGGGTTAAGGGTTTGGGATCTACGGTTAAGGTTTCAGGGTTTAAAGGGTTTTGGGTTTAGGGTTTGGGATTTTGGGTTAAGGTTCAGGGTTTAAAGGGTCTGGGGTTGAAAGGGTTAAGGTTCAGGGTTTAAAGCGCTTAGGGTTTAAAGGGTTAAGGTTGAGGGTTCGGGGTTTAAAGGTTCAAGGTTTAGGGTTTAAAGGTCTGGGGTTCAGGGTTTAAAGCGTTTAGGGTCTAAGGGTTTAAGGCTTACGGATTGGGGCTTAAAGGTTTAAGTTTTAGGGTTTAAATGGTTTGGGGTTTAGTTCTGCGAAAAACAGGGCAAAATTTGTGGGCTTCCACTTTTGGGGGTTTTTCCCTCTGAGCTTGTCTCATGACAGATGTTCTTGGGTCCAGTCCCCAATATCCTCAGACACCCCTGAAACGGAAAGTGCAGGTTGCCAGAATATTTTTTTAATTGCCTGAAGGAGAGCTTTGATTAGGTTAAGAGAAGGCTAGTTACATTCTACATTTTGCCAGAGTAGCAGGGGCAGTCCTCCGATTAAGAATCCCTGGAACACCTCCCGACTCATGGCGTGTCTGAGGTCAGTAACCACTTTACTAGGTTGCTGTTAAGGAACTTAACTTAAGTTACCATATAATGGGTATATGTAGGAATTAAATGAGTTCCCCCAATAAGTAACTTAAGTTAATGATCTTAACAGCAACCCAGTTTACCGTTAGATGCGGGTTGACGCAAGTTTTGTAGAAAACAGGGGGCCGGGATTATACTACCCCAACCACCCTTCCCTTGCTTCACAAGAAAACAGGGGAGAGGCTCTCAAATTGAATTCATGACGTACAAAGCCCTGCCGCTTATGGCCCTTCCCCTACAGTTTAGGGCTTGGGCTCCTGGCAGAATGACTGGGATGCTTGAAACCTCTTTATCCTAGTCCAGGGTGAATCCTTTCGGTCCTCCAGAAGCAATGACTGACCACCATTGTTTTTTGAGTAGTCTTGTCTGGCATACAAATAACTACGCAACATCCCAGTTTGGGCTTGTGGCGCCAGACCCCACATGGCAGAAAACCTTTTGATGGGCGACGCTGGCTTTCGCTGTCCCGTATAAATCCTACCGGGTAGTAGGGGGTCCCCCAATAGGCCTCCAAATCCTGTAATCCTTGCAATGGGGACCCCCAAAAAGGTACCCATCATTTTGACAAACCCCCACCGATCTTCTGCCAATAGAGCCGGCCTAGGTTCCTAAATAATTAACAGAGGCTCTCGCCCGGCACATAGATTCAGACTCCACCAAGTTGTTCGGATACCCTACACCCTAAACCGGATATTTGCCCTTCAACTACAACCCCTTGAACAATAGAGCGGGTATTAACAAGGGTGTCGGGATGAATGTTTGGAAGGAGAGTGCAATGGCAGCATGCGCTGAATTTACTCGCAGACCTCGAGTCCCATCAGTTGCTTCCCAACGTTGCGCCCCTTGGATTTGGCTTTAGCATTTAAAGTTCACGCCAGGTAGGGAAAGCGCCAAAATATGACCAGGAACCATCGTAGAGTCCCTCAGAGTTACTCTCATAGCTACGGCAAGGGTCTTGTAATATGCTCAGCTGGTTTGAGGGTTTCAGGCGTCCAGCAATATGGTCCCATGCGCCGCTTTTCTACCCCTCTATAACCATTAAATATGTTTTCCACACCATACAGAAACGAACGAGATCTACACCCTAAGGGTTTAGGGTATAGGGTGTAGGGTTTAGGGGGGTTTAGGGTTTACAGTCTAGGGGTTCCGTAGACTCTATGCACCCTAAACCCTTCATCGCAAAGAACCTGAAGCCCAAGAATGATGCTGTAGCTGTGGGAAAATGAGAATCCCCTATCAACAAAAAGTGGTCACCGAGGACAACGGTAAATGTATTGGGATCCCTATCACATGTTCCTCTTGTACCACTATTTGTGCTTGAGGGCACCACTTTAGATCAAGAGCATGCGCTGCGTTAGGGGGCGGGAGGACCCCTTACAATTACGGAGCATGTTTTGCCCTAAACACCTAAACCCTAAAACGCGTAGGTCGGGAAGGTATTTTGTGGCATGCTAATCCTTACCTTTCAGTTTAGGGTTTAGGGTTTAGGGCTTAGGGTTCAGGGTAGATGAGATGAGAACCATGAAATCGGGAAATCTGTTTATGAATCCCCTGCGCGCTACTTATATCCATTTTATAAGGACTTTGCTCAGAAGGATTTTATGTCCTTTTGGGGGAAGTGTGATGGGCCGAAGAAGGCTCAGGGGATGTAGAAAGTAGGTTATAAATGGGGCGAAAAGTCCTGTAACTGAGGCTGGCCTGCGTATAACCCTTTTGTAGCCTGCTTAGAACCCGAGTCACCGTTCCATGTTGCTGCTCCAAACATTGCCTTGCCGTAGACTTCATGTGACTGCACGGGACCCTCAAGTCGGAAGAATCTCCAGGTGTGTTTACGGTTCAGGGTTTAGGGTCTCACTCTCCTTAGGTACCACCTTTGATTAGGGTTTATTTTGGATAGCTGGGGTATGGGACCTCAAGGTTTCAATCCCAAGCGCTACAACAGCCGTTCGTTTGCCACTAAGCCCCTAAACCCTGAATCCTGAACCTCAACCCTAAGTCCCAAAGCCTAAGCCCTAAGCCAGAGATAAAGGTTTTTCAATGTGGCCATCAGTGCCTGCGAGAAGGGGAAGTCATGGCAGCACGCAGTGCTGCTTTTGAGGGAGCTGGATGCGAATTTTGAGCCTGAAGCCTGGCCTAAAATGCCTTAGAGTTCAGGGACGCTAAACTCCAAAGCCCTTAGGCCCACAGTTTTTTGGTGTAGGGTAGGCATGTTGGGGGTGGTTTCTGGATTCAGAGTTTGAAATTGGCTGACGATTTCTTTTTTTCCTGAGCCCTAAACCTTGTTACCAGAGTTGCGAAAAAGGTTGGTTCTTCAGCTTCAGGGTGTCAAGTCTGGTAGAACGTCCGGGTAGGGGTATATAGGGATATTGTACTACTTTATAGGGCTGCAAGTTTAGGGGTTTAGGGTTCTATAGGGATACATATATATATATATATAGATAGATAGGGGAAAAGGCCAAGAAGATGGAATCTACCGTTAGTGCTTATGTCCCCTTCTACAGCATTGATCTGATCCTAGTAGAGCTCTATACAGGGATATGTAGGGAGATGGAAAAAGATAACGAAACTAAACCCTAAACCGTACCGTTCTTGGCTGAGCTACAACTGGATTATGACTCCAGTCAGCCGGAATCGGAAAGTTAGGGTTTAGGGTTTGGGGTTTCGGGTTTTAGTTTCCTTGGTTGACGGTGAAGTCTTATGGACCCTAAACCCTGAACCGCGGTATTTCATATTGCACGCTTTTCATATTGAACGTTTAGTATTTGGGCAAGATGTCCGGGCGTTGGAGGGCGGTTCTCCTTTTCTGAGATCCCAATGCTTCCGAATCTTTCCTAGTTGGTCCAAACGCGTGCGCCCCAAAGCTTCGATCCCCCAAGACCCAGGATTCCTCTCCAAACCCGAAGCCCTAATACCTAAGCCCGTAAACCCTAAGTAGGACCTAAACCCTAAGGCGTAAGCCCTAACCCCATATTAAGACCTAATCCCTAATCCCTACCTCCAGCCCAAACTCTGAAGAATCTATTGTTTGTCTCAGTTGAATGCTGTCCCCACCACATACGAGGCACCAATTAATATCCCTAAGGGTCCAAATACCTAAATGTTGGGGGTTTAGGCACCCTAAAACCATATGTTTTGGGTACTAGACGGGGCACCAACTAATATTGCAATGGTGGCAATGGGGTTTAGGGTTTGGGGCGAAAGTAACCCCCCTGTAACTGATTTTTATACCAAGCCCTGGTTAGCTAGGAATGAAGGAATGGATCCTCATAGCAATCCCTATAAGATCCCAATAATGGAGTAATTTGCTTCCATTTTGTTCATGCCCTCGTTCCTGTTGACCAGAGTCTCAGGTAGGTACAGCATGGGATTAAAACCCTAAACCCCTAAACCCTAAACCCTAAACCTCTAAACCCTAAACCCATGATTAAGGCATGGAACCCTAAAACCTAAACCCTGAGGACCAGATCAGCTACAACTCGGCCATTAGCGCGTGCGGACGCGCAGGGGAATGGCAGCAGTCGCTGCTTCTTCTTCAGGAGCGGGGTTAGGGTTTAGGGTTTAGGGTTCAGGGTTTAGGGTTAAGGGTTTAGGGTTCAGGGTTTAGGGTTCAGGGGAGTCTAGGACTTAGGGTTTAGGGTTTGGGGTTTGGAGTTTAGGTGATTTATGGTTCAGGCTTTGCAGAATATGCTCCCCAAATAATAGGGTTTACTTCCCAAATACCAGTAATATTGTAGTATTTGGGCCCTAAAACCCTACTATTTGGGTCCTTCGACCCTTAGGGCAATAAAAGGGGAAGCGGCTAACACGAGTCAAGACTGGCACAGGAGCTCGAATCTCGAGGCTTACAACCTGACGTCATCACATACAACGCTGCCATCAGTGCCTGCGGGACATTTGCCCACATTTTCCAAGTAATACCTCAGGGCTAAACCTTAAGCCTTCAACCCTAGACTCAGGGTTTGTGTGGTTTAGGAGTTTGGGGGCTCATCTTTGATTAGATGTGTAGTTTTGGGATGGGGTGTGCGGGGGGGGGGGGGGGGGTCAGGCTGCGGTTGCCTAGTCCTAAGCACTAATGGTTGAGGTGGCTCAATTATCTCCAAACTCTTCTGGGCATAGGGTTGAGAGCTTCGGGTTGTTATAGGTTCGTGCATATATGGGTTATGGAACCACAAACGCTCCGACCCGGAACGGCTGTGGCAAAAGCTGCGCTTACAGCCCTCAACCCTAAGCTACAAACC
>CAJNIZ010046748.1:35054-45678 GCA_905231905.1 Symbiodinium pilosum
ACCCTAAAACCTAAACCCTCAATAGTAATTACCATGTCCTTTACCTTTACTAACCCTGTTTATCGTTGTATAAAGCGACAGAGGCAGTAGCCCTCAACCAAAACAATCATACACCCTAAACCCTACACCCTCAAGCCAAAACCCTAAACCTTAAATCCTGCACCCATAACCCTGACGTTGGGTTCCTTCAGGAATGGTCAGGAGTGGTCTCTCGCGCTTGGCCTTCTTTCGCAGATGTGCCAACGTAAGCTCCAGCGGAGCATCGTGACGCCTCCGGGCGTATTGATGATTCCGTGGTTTTGGGATTCGGGTCTAAGGGTCCAGATAGATGATTCCGCGGATCAGGGTTCGGGGCTAAGGACTCACAAAGCCTGCTAGGGCTTCGGGCTTGGGGATTAGGTTTGGGGTTGGTCACCCGCCCAAGATTTTGTAGAGTTGGTTGGGCAGTATCAGATGATCCAATAGCAAAAGCCCATAGCAATCCCAAACTTACCGGTGCTTCGGGGGTAGTGGCTAATGAAACCCTGAAGTTAATGACAGTATTTTGTCCCTAAAACCCTATTCTTTGACCCTTCGGGACAGAGTCCACTCTCCATCCTGTAGCTGTCTTTGTAGGTGTTTGCGATACCGGGTTGGGTAGGTACTCATGAAGTGAACCTTATTGGGGCGCTGAGAGTAAGTGTGTCTTCATGGCTTTCCTTTGAGAAATACCTTTGAAGCCCAAACCTTAGACCCAGAAATCCGGACCCCCAAACCAATCCCCCAAACCACAAGCCCTAGAAACCCTAAACCCTAAACCCTAAAGGTGCTGAGCCCCCCAGCCCCTACGGATTGGGGTTTAGGGGCTTAGGGTTTAGGGCTTCAAACTCACAAAAGCCTAGGTAGGGAAAGAACCATGACATAGGCCTACATTATCCTGTGGTTTCTTCTTCTTAGGATGGGCAAGGTTTAGGGTTTAGCCCCCAAGACCCTAAATACCAAAAGCCCCAAACACCAACCCCTCTCAATTAAACCCTAAAACAACCAAAGCACCAATGCACCCTAAACCCTCAAGAAACGTAGCAGGTTCAGTGCAGCCATTAGTGCATGCGAGAGGGGCGGTCAATGGGAGGAAGCACTTCAACTGCTGTCGCAGTTGCTTCTGGGCTGAAATCAAAGCAATAGGGTTTCGAGTCTAAGGTTTGGTTGGGGTTTAGGGCCGTTAAGGGTTTGGGGTTTAGAGTAATGGTTCAGGGTCTAGGGTTTCGAGTCTACTCTTTAGGGTTTAGAGCATACGGACGAAGGTTTACGGTCCAAGGCTTAGGGCTTAGAGTCTAAGAGTCTAAGGTAGGGTTTAGGGTCCGTTTAAGGTCTAAGCTTTCAGGGTTCCGGGTTTCAGGGTAGTTGTGCGTCAGACATGCTCTGTAGAAAGAATTCTCTAAGCACACAGGACAAATACAACGCATGCTTGTAATTACGAAGTTATCATGTTGTTGTCTGAAGTTTGTGGAATACTTCAATTTTCAACTTTAGATCCCTGAGCCCAAAAGCCTCTAAAAAAATCATCCCTAAGCCGTCAATCCTACATCCTTCACCCCCCAATAAAAAGATCTGTAAGCCCTAAGACCTACGTCCATCAAGCCCTAAACTGTGTCTTTCACGCCAAGCAAGGTATGTGGACGACCTGCACGCAAACACGGTGGCCTACAATGCCGCGCCTTCGCTGTACCTGTGGAACCCCAGATAGCCCTGTTTTGAAAGGACATTAGGTGTAGGGTTCAGGGCTAAGGGCTTATGGTATAGGGCTTTAGTCTTTGTAGAGAGACTGGTGTTTTTTTTGGTGAGGGTAGTTTGCAACTTGTTGTGTTTCGTTGCTGGATGACCATACAAAACAGTTAGAGTCCAAGTAAGGAAGTCGAAGTTATTCAAGCATTCACTGTTTTCCTAGCCTACGGGGCGCTCCTACATCCTCACTTCACACCCCCCACCCCGTAAACCCTAAATCCTAAACCCTAACCCTAAATCCTGAACCCTAATCCAAAGTCCCGAAGCTTTCAGCCAAGGCGCTGAGTGCGCTCGGAAAGGGTTCGGAGTGGCAGCGCGCTTTGCATCTTCTTTCACAGATGGAGGAGAGGTGTGAGCCTCATTGTTCCGGATTCCGAAGGGTTCCGAGGGTTTAGGGGTTAAGGGTGTAAAGTTTAGGGGTTTGGGGCTTTGGTATTGGGGGAATTTAGGGGTCTAGGCCTAGGCTGTTAATGTTTAGGGTTCAGGAGTAAGGGGTCGTAGGGTTGAGGGCTGCGGTGTAGGGGTTCAGGGTCGGTTTGGAGGTTCAGGAGTTTGCAGTTTAGTTTAATGTAGACGCGTGACTACTAACCCCCCTCCCCTGAATAGGGATAAGAAGAGGGATCCTCGTGTCCTAGTATTAAGGCCCTCAAAAGGAGGGGGCTTATCCCTAAACCCTGAACCCTACATCCCAAATTGCTTGGGCCCACATTAGAGTTCTAGCGGTTTAGGATTGTGGTTTAGGGAAGGCTTTGGGCACGCGGGAAGAATGTATGGTTTAGGGTTTAGGGTCGCTTGTAATATTGTTGTAATTCTGTGGCACTTTGCACAAATCCCGGGGAACGAAAGCCTAAAACCTAATAAACCCTAAACCCTAATCCCACAATGTGTGTCCAGCAAGAAACCTTGAAGATCCCACAGCCAACAAGCCAGAATCTTAACGTTGAGGCTCGGAGAGGATACATCTTTCTGCGATGTATCAGTTATAAGGGACCGTAAGGGTCCAAGGACCCAACAAATACGGCTTTAGGGCCCAGATGCTATGATGTTCATGGTATTTGGGCCCTAAAGCCCTGTTATTTGGGTACGTGGACGACCTTTAGGATAAGTTATAAAGGAATATGGGTGATGAGTCTGTAGGATTCTACAGTACTCCCGAAGTCCTCTAAGGGCCGTAGAAGTAGTCCCTGTGACAGTTCCTTGGCGTTGTAACTAAGCCCTGCTTTAGGTAGAAGGCTGCAGTTCACAATCTCTTGACTTACGGGTTCTTAGCATGGAATATTGGAATATAATCCTTGTAGAATCCCTATATAATATATTCCTCTATTCTCTACTACTTGTAAGAATTGTAAGAACCAATACGTAAGTTGTTCCTCTTCCGATTCAGGATCACCTTCGCTCGATCTGATTCATTTTCTCTCTTTGCGGGGACCCTTTTTTTCTCCTCATTGTTGTTCGCCGGATCCAGCGTACGAGAGTTCTCCTCATCAATCCCTATGTAATCCGTATATTTTAACCCTTATTGTATAAAGCCTATATTATATTGAGTAGATTTTCTCTGGGGCTCAGGGTTGAGAGTTTTGAGGTGCAGAAATCACGAGGATCGAGAATATTCTCTAGGTTTAGAGTTCGTGGCCTTGGATTTAATTCCCTAACCCCTGCACAGGCACGGGGGTAACGCCTACCACCCGGACGCCAATCATACACCCCGAATTGCCAAATCCCTCAGCCTCATATTCTACCTGGGCCCCAAAAGTAGGTAAAATAATGGCCCTAAACCCATAATAATAGCCCAAAAGGCCATTATTTTACATACCTTTGGGGGTCCAGGTATATTCTACACCCTACCATGGGTCGCTGTTGGAGATCCGCTTTGGTTTTGGCTTATGATAAAGCTCAATAAGGTTTCTAGCCTCATAGGTTTAAGGGGTTCAGGGTTGAGGGCTTAGGGTTTAGGGTGTAAGGGCGTAGATCCCAAGAAGGAACCAGTAACTTTATGCCCGAAATCGCAAACCTTAACCCTATGCCTCCATGGAATGCCAGGTCGGCCCAAAGAGACGTGCGCGCCTCAAGCCACGCAGGTTTAGACTGAGCAAATTATAAAGACCTCACTGGAAATCGTGAGTCTGCAGCCGGGTGTAGGGTGTCGGGTTTGGGGGATTTAGGGGTCTAGGGTTTAGGGTAGAAATTCATCGTCCGGTGACCCTGCTGTCTTGTTGTAGGCAGCTTCTCGCCTTCCAGATCGGCACTAGGTTTGAGCATATATATATATATATGTATATATATATATATATGGGGGGGGGGTCCCAAAATTAGGAGTACCTTTTTCGGGGTCCCTATAAGAAGGACTTTTGTATTTTTTTGGGTCTATATTGGGGTCCCCTTATTTTGGGAAACTACCATATACATATATATATAGACTATTATGACTATTTTCAAAAGTGTATGCTTGCTTAGGCCTCGGAAGCTATTGGCCTACTGGCCATTCTTGCAAAAGGTTGTGGCCAGAGACTGGCCTGTCAAGAGCCTTTCAAACTAAACCCCAAAGTCCTAGACCCCCCAAAGTAGCCAGAATTTCCTAGATGTGCGGTACTTAGGGTCATACAGGATCTTGAATAAGAACCCTATAATAGAGCTTCCATGATTTGGTCTTCCATCTTCGTTTCCATTTGATTCTTCACAATTGGGGCAACATCCCTATGTTATGTTCAGGCCCTACATGCTGTAACTTTAGTCCAGGGCTCACATATCCCATCCCTATGGCATCCGGATGGATTTCGCTTTTGTTAGGCCCGTCTCGTGCTGATTGGCCTCGAACATCAACAGGTTTAAGTTTAAGGCTTAGGGTTTTGGGCTACACCCTGAAAAAGGTGAAGAAGGTTTCCTGGCACACTGCAACAAAACATACCCCCTAGATCATTACAAGTAATCCGCGGTCACGTTTGGCCTGTCATAGTGTTACTCAGGCTACCGCAGAACCAGCTCAGTATCTAGGCTGTGTGCTGCTGCCGACCTTTTTTGATGGAACGAATGTCCATGGCCAGATCGCCCACATGTTCTTGTGGAACCTCTTCTACCCCAGCTGAACCCTCAACCTTGGCCCTAAGCCTAAACCCTTAAAGCGACAAAAGAAAAACAAGAGGAAAGGTCATCTCAAACCAAAACCCTGACCGCTTAAACCCCTGAATCCTGTAACTCCTGAAAGCCTCCGTCGCGCATGAGGTCATATCGTTCAATGCCACCATCTCCGCCTGCGAAGGAACACACCGACCCTCACCTTGCCAAGTGGTGGGCTGGGGAGTAGGGTTTAGGGTTTGGGGGCTGGGTTTACAGTTTGTACACGGCTAGGTAGATTTAGAATGGGAGCATCAATTGAACAAAATATGGAAACTGGGAGAATGTTGTGGATTCTAGAATCGATATTGAGAATCGTGCGCTACACTAGGTACCCTGAATCTGAGGAATTATGGTATTTTGTATCACAAGGACATAGTATTTTTTGGGTATCCACAGTAGGGGTTATGGTTTAGAGCGTAACGTTTTGGGCTGGGGGTTGGGGAATTTTGCGGCTGAGGTATTTTGGGCTTTTCTGTGTAGGCGTTGAGGTTTGGATTAGAGGTTTAGGGTGTAGAGATTCCGGTTCCGGGCTATTGGATTAGAGGGCAGGCCTCCTCTTCCACTTCTTCCCAGAGTTTATACTGTAGGGGCCGATCTCCGGAAAACCGTCTTTGTTTGCGGTTTTGGAAGCAATATAGCTGTGTCAGAAATCATTACAGTACCCCCCACCGTCCACAAGCTCTATACACCCATGGTCCTTCAGCACTATCAAGCCATAAATTCTACGTCCCGAACCCCTGAAACCATACATCCTAAACCCCAAACCACTGAAACGTCCGTAGAATTCAAAAAAACCTAGACCACAAAACCCTAAAACCCTCATCCGTGATCCCTAAAGCCTAAAGCCGTAAGCCCTTAACTGAACCTTACACCCCAAACCCTTAATTCTGAACCCTAAAACCCCTTGGTACCCTCCAATCCTGAACCTCAAAGGATGGCAAACAGCCCTTGAGTTGTTGTCGGAGCTTTTTCAGCGGCACTTGCATCCGACGGCAGCTAAGCCGAGAGAAGAAGGAGGAGTTAGGAGAAAGGGGTTTCGGGTTTCGGGGCTTGGGGTTTTATTTATATAGTGGTTTCCCCAAATTTGGTGTTTTTTTTTGGAGTGTCCCCCTATTTACTGAAACTACCGCATGTATATACAGAACTACGTGTATGTATATATATATATACACATACATATTTGTATATGTATATGTATATATATAGACATGTAGGGTTTCATAGAGCAAATGTAGGGTTTAATTTTCCATCAGACTTCAGGGTTCAGAATGGGGGCGGGTCCCTTCGAGACCTTGTGGCTAGATGGGGAGCGCTAGGCCTGAATTGACGGCTTTGGGACGTTGGGGCGAGGATTTACGGTGGAATGTCGTTGGGCTCAGGGTGCGTGACTGAAGGGTAGGACCTCTTGTTTCTACCACAGAAACCATGCTTTGTACTATGTAGGTGCTTCGGACAAATTGGGATATGGCTTATGCAAAGGCAGTGCCGTCGAGGTGTTTTTGGTTTAGGCTGCGCTACGTGCACTTCCAACATAATTTAGAGGCCCAAATAATCACCCAAGATGTTCCCCCGTAATCCGCAATTTAACACTACAAAACAGCCCCAAGACTCAAGACCCTATTCTGGTCACAAAACATTAACTTTAGGCACTTTCTTACAGCTAGATGTGGAAGAGGAGATTCGGCATTTACAGGAAGCAAGTTTTTCTGCAGCCTGAAGCGGAACCCTGATGCCCAAAATTTGCTGCCTAGATTTGACTATGTCTGTGGGTGGCTAGATAACTTCAAACAAAACTGTTCCGATTTTGTCCCCAGACAGCAGGCACGAAAGGAAGCCAACAAGGCATGCACCCAAACACGATATGCCCCAAAGCGTAAGCCCCAGACCCTGAATCCAAGACCCCAACTGCAATCCCAATTGCCTACGGTTTTCTGGGGAAGTTACATTCAAACTGCAGGCAGTTGGGGTTGCAGGCCAAATGTCTCAAGGTTGTGACCTACACTGCGGTTATTTCCGCTGGTGCCAAGGCTCGTGTGTGCTCCGACAGTATGGGATCACCTGGGTAGGTTGTTACAATTGTGGCGCCTTTTTGTGTACAACCTGCCACATGGTCTATGCTGACCAGTAAAGCCTGTAGTTGTATAAGGATTATACAAGGATAGATAGGGTTACGCAGTCAATAAGTCAAAAAATGGATACCAGCATATTCTGTTGGGATATATGGTAGTTTCCCTCAATAAGGGACCCCAATATAGACCCCAATATACTATGGCCCTTCATTAGGGGGACCCCCAAAAGGGTACCCCTATTTTTGGGAAACCTATGGGGACTATTCTAAACGCAGGATATTGATGCAAGTCTTCTTATTGATATGCCACTAGAGCTGCCTCAGAACCCTCCGCAACCATAAGACATGATGTTTCTGCAGCACAGGTTAAGGGTGTAGGTAGGCCCTAAACCCTATACACTAAACCCGAAACCCGAAACAGAGATGGCATCAGTATCTCCAGGGCTGGAAACCTACAGGAGCAATCCATGCACAGAGCACGCACGAAGAAGCCTAAGCTCATGTTGGAGTCTAGGGTATGAAGGGTTGGTTTAGGGTTCATGGTGAAGGGCTTCCCTACTCCTGACCCCATGTGCAACCTTTACATCAAGTGGCGGTAGCAGTACCCAAGGTCCTCCTAAGTTCTGCATTCTTTGCACAGACTACCATAAACACTAAAACCCTGAACCCGCAAACCCTGAACCCTCAAACCCTAACCCTAAAACCTAAAACACTGAACCCTAAACCCCTAAACCCTAAAACCCTGAACCCTTAATCCTAAACTCTAAGCCTTCACGCCCTTCACCCTCAAACCTAGGCCGAAGGTCATGCCCTCACCCACAAATCGTGACCGCAAAAGTAAACTTTATACCACTATCTTACCTTTGGCTAGCTGGGAATCAAATTTTGAAACCACTATAATGGGTTAAGGGTTCAGGGTTTAGAAGGGATGGAAAAGAACATGGAAACGACTATAATGAATGTTATATAGGGACTACTATGAGGATCCATTCCCTTACTGGGTGGGGGGGGCGGGGCCTGCTGCACCCTGGCATGACATTCTTGGACCTTCGCTGTTTAGGGTTTAGGATTTAGGGTGTCGGGTTTGAGTCTAGGGTTTAGGGATGAGGGGGTTTAGGGGTTATGATTTAGGGCTTTGGATTCAGGGCTCAGGTTAGGATTGGAGGTTTAGGAAGCTTTGTTGTGCAGCAGGCTGGGCTGTGGAAGCGTGCGCAGTCCCTTTTGGCAGAGATGCGGTCACTGGAGCTCGCAGGACGCATGCTTTAGGGTTTCAGATTGCAGGTGGTTTAGAGTTTAGGATTTAGGGTGTAGGGCTTAAAGTTTAGGGTTTCAGGGTTCAGATGGTTTAGAGCGTAGGGTTTAGGGTGTAGGGCTTCGAGTTTAGGGTTCAGGATCTAGAGTATAGGTTTTTGTGTCAGGGTTCAGGGTGTTTAGAGCTTAGGCTAAGTCAGGTTTAGCACTATTGCAGGGTAGTATCACCCAACATCTGCTGACCCTAAACCCTAAACCCTAAACCCTTATCCCAACTGTCCCCAAGGAATTCTGACAGGCCATCCTCGAATTTATTCGGATTAAAGGCGCTCATGGTGTATGTTCAGGGTGTCCTGATCTCTTCATGCTTCCGACTTTTGCAACAATTCGAACAGCCTACCCCAAAACCTCTAGATCCCTACCATAATAGCCTAAACCTTAAGCATTGAACGAGACTTCGCCATTGCATGTAAAGCCACCTGGAGCGCATCGGACTCGAGATGTGGGCCCCGCAATCCTGCACTTTGCACCTAAACCCTTAGACCTAGAAACTATGTGAGATATAGTCTAAACTGCTAGTATCCCCCTTAGCAAGCCCTAGAACAGTCCCTATACAATCCTCTACATATATATATATACACCCCTTTAAGGAGTTTAGACTATAGCTCATGTGGAGGACATGACCCTCAACGATGAAACCTTACCTGTGCCCCAAAAGTAGGTAAAATAACAGCCCTAAACCCATAATAATATCCCAAAAGGCCATTATTTTGCATACTTTTGGGGATAATATCCCAAAAGGCCATTATTTTACATACTTTTGGGGATAATATCCCAAAAGGCCATTATTTTACATACTTTTGGGGTTCAGGTGCCTGTGTGGCACCAGGAAACGAGATCACCTATGCGGCTGCCATCAGTAGCTGCCAACCTGGGGGCGAGTGGCAGCAGGCGTTTAGGGTTTAGGGTTTAGGGTTTAGGGTTTACGGTTTAGGGTTCCAAAGCCCTTACCTCACCCCAGCCCATGAAGTCTGTAGAAAAAATTCCGGGATGGAGTTGGTTGGTGCTGTTTGCCACTTCACCCCCCCCACTCCACATTTTTCAACCCTCGCCCTTCAACAAATTGGCATTTTCTTCCCAAAGCTATGCAGAGATGTGCGATTCTTCCAAACGGGGCCTCCATGCCAAAGACCCTGACCCCAGCATGAACGCTCTAAAATGCCTGCGAAGTCGTGCGGAAACTTTCCTATGCTTCTGGTATGATTCCCAAGCCCCCAAACTAGGTACCCCAGTAGTACTCTTTTTCCCTTTTTATCATAGGGTCTCCCTATTAGAGCTGACCATTAGCAAAAAGGATACCCTTATTATTCTGGGGTTACTGGGGAACCTAGCAAAGACGGCAAAGACCTACTCGTTTGGTTTAGGTCAAACTGTGCCCTTGAATCCTCAGACCGGGCCCTACCCCGATGCCCTATCACCATCAGTTCTAATCACTGTCACATTACCCTAAGGCTCTTAGGACTATTTGGGGCTTTCTGGGGGAAGGTTTGGGCTTTGGGGGCCAAGGTTTGGGATCTCACTTTGCGGGTCCAAGAGCCTTAGAGTAATATCAGTACGAATATCAGTACTACTGCATGCCGTTGATTACTTTCCATGTTCTAGCTGCTGCTGCTGCTACTACTCCTACTGATACTGCTGCTAGTACTACTGCGACGACAACGACGACAACTACGACTCTGACTACGACAACAACAACAACAACTTCTTCTTCTTCTTCCTCTTCTTCTGTTAGTCAACCTTCCAATACTACCACGACCACCGCCACCGCAACTAGCTCTTACCATTACCAGCTCCGGGACTACTTCCGTTGAGTTTTGTCACCTTTCAAAAAGGATGATCGACACCGTCTTGTTTGCAAAGAAACCATGTCCGTCCTTATGGGAGACCTGAGAACCTGCTTATTCTTGCAACATGAACTGGGTTTAGGGGGTTAGGGGTTTGGGGGTATAGGGTTTAGACATATTTATACGAACACCCTGTAGGGTAGTTTCTCGAATTAGGTGGACTCCAGTATACCTATAACCCTTATTATAGGTACCCCCAAAACAGGATCCCTAATTTGGGGAAACCCTAACCGTATAAGATCCCTATGATTATGGGTGGTTGTCAAAATGATGGTCCCTTTTTGGGTACCCTGAGTATTAGGTGCTGTAGTATAATAAGGATTCAAAAAGAGACCATAATTTTGACAACCACCCGTATATCCCCTATGCATCCCCTAGAATCCCTTTAGGTCCCTCCCCCTAAATCCTAAACCCTAAATCCTAAACCCTAAATCCTAAACCCTAAACCCTAAACCCTAAATCCTAAACCCTAAACCCTAAATCCTAAACCCTAAACCCCATATATCGCAGGCTCTTGCTTTCC
>CAJNIZ010046748.1:45778-58759 GCA_905231905.1 Symbiodinium pilosum
GTGTGTGCGGGTGTGTGTGTGTGCGCGCGCGCGTGTGTGTGTGTGTGTGTGTGTGGGTGTGTGTGTGTGTACATTTACATATACAAATATGTATGACTGTAGGCATGAGGGGTCAAGGACAGGCGTGTAGGGCACCTTAGGATGTCAGACCCCTACCGGGCCACATGCCAAGATATGGAATCTTGTCCCACAATCCTTATAATGGTTTCCCAAGTTGTGCTGAAGGTTTTGTGTTAGTGGTTCTGGTCCTGTTGAGTTCCAAAAAAATCTTCATTGTGGTCCTTGCATAGGAGCTTGCTAGTCTCAGCTACTGTCTCGTCACGTCAGATAGTAGCAAGACTTGTTGACACTATCTTGGTTGGATGGAACAAGGATTGTGTAGATACTCTTCCTCCTACCCCTCCTGCTGCTACTTCTGCGCCGCGTCCTTAACTTGCGCAACCCCAAACCCTAAACCGTGTGCAGGATCTCATTCTCGGCTGCCATCAGCTCCTGTGAAAGAGGCAGCGCCGCGCTGTTTTCTTGTGACGCTGCATCATCCACTAACTTGCTGGTGGTCAGTGGGTCTGAAGGTATGGATTCGCATGGGAGTCTTTGTGTAGACCTCTATAATCATCCACTCACTCATCCTTCTGTTCCTGCCTAACCACTAGTAAGCTAAACTGCTCTTCCCTGCAGGCATGCAGTGGCAGCGGGCTCTGGTTCTCTTGGGAAGCATGCCGGCGAAGGCCCCGCGCGCGCTCTCTTCCGGATATTGGAGTTCCTCGAATTGGGAAGCCCAGTGGTACCCTTTTCCCCTTTTTGGCTTCTGGGCTCCTGTACAAAGTTAAGCAACAAGAGAAAGGGTACCCTTGCTGCACAGTGGTTACTGGGAAACAAAACAAAGCAAAACTGAGGTGCCTCAGCAGAGAGGCCCCAGGGGCACTGGGATTACCCAAGGGCATGAGGGATTGCTGGGACTCTTCTAGAGGATCAGGAATCTGCAAAAGTAAGTTGCATAAACCTTCTTGGGGCTCCGAATTATGAGCTCCATTTTGGAGCGTCATAATGAGGACCAAATTGTTGGGAGTATGTATAAGGGCGATCTCAGTTCTGAGAAAAAATCCCATGACCAGGATGTCCCTCCCCTACACAGGCTAAGGTTTCCGCCCACTGAAAAATGGTCATCTGCCGGTCAGGCCCTGCATGCAGGAGCCACGGCCTATGGTGCGGCAATCACAGCTTGCGAGGTGGGTCCTGATAAGAGGTTTGGGTGTGCACTCTCTAACCTGAAAGGGGGCACTATTTTTTACTACTGGTCTTTTACAAGGAGGTTTAATGGGATTCTCTAAAGGGTACTTTCCCATATAGGGGGGGCCCCAAGATAGACGCCAAAATATTGTAATCCTTATTATAGGGACCCCCAACTGGTACCCATAATTTTGGGAAGCCCGCATATATGTTTGAGGGAGGGTAGGTTTGTTTGGAGATTCTGTTCTGGGGGCTTACTAGCAGGGACCTTTAGACTCCCTTGCCACCAGAGTCTACAAGGGGCCCCAGTG
This sequence comes from Symbiodinium pilosum, assembly GCA_905231905.1. NCBI lineage: Eukaryota > Dinophyceae > Suessiales > Symbiodiniaceae > Symbiodinium > Symbiodinium pilosum. The sequence continues at coordinate 47,320 of CAJNIZ010046748.1, forward strand.
AGGGGGTCGGCCAGCTGCGTGCGTGATCACGAAGAGCATGGTGATATCCTGGAGCGACACCTACTGTAGGGGCCTAAACCTTGAACAGGCATCCGATAGGGCTCTGGGCTACATGACACCATGTTCTTATAAGTAGTGGTGGTGCCCAATGAATTTGGGATACATCATACTAAGCATAGTAAAAGTTGTCACAGAATTGTCCTTAAGGGTATTCAGGCTTCTAGTTGACCTCAGGTAACCTCACCGGGCCCTACACACCCCATGAAACTAGAACGATTTCAAATCAGTCGAATTTCCCTCATTTTGTAACCATTACCAACTACAGTGCAATGAATATCCCCAAAACCCCAATGTATAAACCCTAAGCCCAAACCCCATTATGATTCGATGGCCCCTGCATTAGTCCTGGAAGCAGGGTCTTAGAGTTTCCAGGTGTTGGGAGTTTAGTGTGTCCTTGGAGCCTCAGAGGAATTAGTGAGCAGGTTATAAATCGAGCTTGAAGCAGGCCGACCACAATTAGAAGCCTTATGGCCCCCTACTTATCAAGCCTGATTCTTCAATTAGGCCCCAGACGGGTGGGATGATGAGCTACCCCAAGTCTGAACTCTAAACCCCAACCCTAAACCCTAAAGCACTAATCCTGCAGCCCTGAACCCTAAACTCAGAATGCTGAACCATAAATCTCCTAAACGGTGCCCCACTTGGAGGTTCAGTGGAACCCTGGCATCTAAATAGCTCAACGTGAGAAATATTTACAGATTGTAGGGCCCAATGCAGCCATCACTTGTAGACTGGGAACCCTAGGGTAATTATGTCCCGACTGCAGCTGTAGTTATGACCCACTTCTAAGCCGCCTAGGTCCCGTAGTGGAGTTCGGTTATAGGTGCCAGTTTTGATCAGGTTATAACTGCCCTGAACCTCCAAGTACGCTAAGAACCCATCTCCCCCTAAAAAACTACTCTGGAGCTAGGTACTTGGCCTATGGGCACCTGCATTGCAGCTGGTTCAGGAGGCTTTGAGGGTTTTGAGCGCAGGGCTCGTGGGTTGTTATGTACAGGCGATCTATACACACCCTAAACCCTAAACTGCGCATAAGCATGGAAACCACAAACATTTCTCCAAATGACATTGTGGCCCACCAGCCTTCCACGTCACTTATCGTGAGTAGCTAGTGTGACGTTTATTGCATTACTGCTTTGCAGTCGGTATTGGCGCCTGTTTTCGTTGTTTGCAATCATGGTTTGGCTATTCCTGGTTGGGTTAGGGTTTAGGGTTTAGGCTTACGGTTGTTGGTTGCGCCTTTGATAGTTTTCCATTGTCGGTCTGCTGCAAGACAGGCTTCGCTGCTTAGCGCCTATATCCCCTTTGCGAAGGAATCTCAGGTTTCTGTTCCTGAGCCCTAAACCTGTGCCACCACTACATCAGGAATTTAGGATTCTGAAATTGGGAATTATCCTTAGAAAGCCCTATAGAACCCCGTGTTCTTTTGCATTTGATTCTCCATAAGTAAACCCTAAACCCCAATTTAGGCATGTGCATGTGAATTTAGGGTTGTGCTTGGTTTTTGTCAGGGTGGGGGGTTTAGTATTTAGGGTCTTCTTTGCTTCTAGGGCTTTACTGGCGGGCTGTAGGATGTTTGAAGGTTTGCGTTGCTATTGCCATCTTTCTCCCGAGCCTATGAAAAGTTTGTCTGGTTTTTGCTTCACTTATACTTGTTCCTTAACCCTAGACCCTAAACCCCAAATAGTAGTTTCCATTTTGCATTATCCCAGTGTAACGCCAGTAGAACCCTAATAGTACCCTGAATTAGGGTTACGTAATTCTCGAGAAGTATGGATGCATCCGGAACCCCAGGGCTGGGGATTGCTGGACAAGTTGGAACTGGGTGTTGAGGATCCAAGGCATAAGGCTTGGGAGTCACAGTTTGAGGTTCCTTTATGTTTTGGGGGTTCAGGCTTTAGCGTGGCATTTGGGTTGCTGGCTTTGTGCGAGCTTAAATGCAGACTCGAGTGTCAGGTTTGTAGCTACGAGATAGATGCCTTGAATACAGGCCTCATATACTATGGTGGTCGCAGGGTAGTGCTATTAGTGTCAGCCGCAGGCAGCATCCACCTGCACAGGTGCCTTCTCATGATTGCCCTTGATTTTTCTTTCTGGCCAAATGGGCATTTCCAAAGTCAAATACCGGTCTCTTTATCACAGGGAGTCTCAGCATGTAATCCTGATGTTTCGAAATGTTTCGCAAGCCGTACCTGCGACGTCCCTCACCATCTCTGAGTTTCTGCAAATGCAACCCTTGCCATATGTGATCCTGAAGAAGTATGTCTATTCCCAAAGCAGAGTTCCTAGATTTCCTGAGTCCTTGCTGTCCCAAGTATGTCCCCTGCCAGTGCCTTCTACCCTTGCTGGGAGCTTCAATAGCAAGTCCCTCAACCATGCCTCTGCCCCATGCGTACGCAAAGAAGCAGTGACGACGCCAGCGTTTCCTTCACTAGGAGGACCAAGCCCGACATGTTTTTGCAATAGGACCGGCTGGATCTAATGATGGTATCACAGCTTCAGATCCTACGATGCCTGTCTTCTACATATACAATACGCGAGCCTTTGTAGTGAACATATGGATCTCTCTTGTCGCTCAGTATAATTCGTCCCTGAATTCCCTTATGTGGAACTCATGCCCATTGCATCATGCGGAAAATATTGAGAGAAGCTCACAGATATACCTAGCCCTAGTTGCGTAGCAACCCGCGTGCCACAGTTGCAGGCACACGTTGCTGGTGCGTGCAACCTGGTGGTGGCAAACTCTGCCGTGAGCGCCTGCTCCAAAGGTGCCAGGGGAGATTGGTCCATGGGACTTTGAAGTGGCTTGCGGTTATAGGTTTATAAAATCATAACCTCTAACTGGTGTATCTTATTTGGGTTTTATAACATGACATCAAAGCATTGCATTATTGCATGGGGCAGATGGGGGAAACAGGTCTCACCATAACACCGAACTTCATCAGATACTTCCTGCCATGAACCTTCACTCGCTGTTTCTTGGTAGGGCATGAGGGAATACAGTAGTATATGGGATTATACAGGAATTATATTCCCTTCTTCCCTACTAAGACAGAAACTTCAAGAGGGAGGGAGGCAGGCAGAAGCAGTTGATAGTCAGGCCTCCGGATAGTGTGGTGAGATTTAGGCTTAAGGGATTAGGGATTTAGGGTTTAGTGTCTAGTCCAGGACCTCCCTAGGTGAGTGGGAGACAAGATCAGGCGGATATGAGAGGAAGATAAGGATAGGGTGGGGGTATATATTGGGCATGTATGTGTGTATATATATATACATACATACATACATACATACATACATACATACATAGAGAGGATTTACATGCCACATACTGTAGCCCTTGTAAAGCCCCAGGGCCATTTATTCTTCATGTTCAGGCCATTGAAATTCCATTGGGGTATTTGGGGCTTGATGTGCAATTTTCCACTGACCAGGTTGTATTTACGTTTTACTCCTGCTTCTACATAATCCATGATGAGCACTTGGCGTCCTTGCCATCTATCATACGGAGATACAACAATCTTCCCGCCATTTTCTATCTGAGGTGCGCGGAACCTGGTAGCTATGCAACCCCGTGACTTCAAGTTGGGGGACCCCAACATACGCTAGCTCTACACGCTCTACACAACCACCTTCACATTGCCGAGCAACCCCCCCATAGGCCACATTTCAGTGAACAGCCTATCGTAAGGTCCCATTTCGGATTCCATGATTTTGAGAGAGTTGGAGGCAAAAGACACATCTTGAGATCAGTTTCTCTCTGACACCGCTTCAGGTTTTTTCTTCTCATATACTATAACATACTACAATATATATAATGATATAACCTACTATTATATACTATATTCTGAAACCCGAGAACTCCACGCGCCACTTTTTTTCATAAGTTTTAGGGATTTCCCAGTTTTGAGTTGACTAAGCTACAGGGTCCTGATTCTGCGGGGGCTTCCCAAAATAAAGGGTATCTTTATTGGGGGTCCCCATAACGAAGATTATAGTATCTTGGGATCTATATTGGGGCATTTTGTGTATGGAAAGTGCATGTATCAGACCAACGCACGGAGGCCTTTGCCTGTGTGGAGCCCAGAGCTTGGAATATGTCTGTACCAAAGCTCGGTAAATTTGCGGTCCCCTAAAGACCAAGATGCAGCTATATATATATATATATATGTGTACATTTATCTAATGAATGTTTTCATGTATGTCATATGCATGCCTTCACATATACATGTCGACAAAAATCACACATGCTTATGCGTATACACACACACATATATATATGTATATGCATACAAACATAAATAGCCCCTCCTTCCCGAAGGACTCGTCTCTACAAGAGACCGCTCCTAGGGACCCCAGACCTTAAACCTACCCATATCAGGTGCTCAGTGGGAGCGGGCATTGTTGCTGCTCTGCGACTTCGGTGCTTATCGCCTGGAGCCGAACGTCATCACCTTCAACTCAGCGCCTGCAGATTATTAAATTACCTACATGGGGGTACCCTTATAGGGATGTTTTGTGTAGGTTTCAGGGTTTTCGGTTTGAAGTTTTTGGACGGCGAGGCCTTTAAGGATCCGAGGGTTTATCGTGTTTGCCAAGAAGTCTTTGGGCCCGTATTATGACGTCCTCCGGGCTGATCTTGAAACCCCATTCAGACTGCCATCGTTTCAGGCTGGGGGTGGATGAAATTTCCCGTGCATGTTGGCTACATCTCAGAAAGTGGGAGTTTTGAAAAAGGAGGGCCCTTCCAGGCCCTACAGTAGCCCTACGTCCTAAACCCACAAACCCTTGTTTGTAAAATTATCTGGAAAGGAACCTTGGGTTCTCTGGATTCTTGGAGAGGAACCCAGCATGTGCAACACTTTCTTGCAGCTAAGTGTACTAAGTGCCGCTTATGAGCTGCTATCGGAAAACTTCGCCACAAGGAGCTCGCCCCGAAACCTCAACCTTCAGCCCTCTACTAATACCAAAGCTGAGAGGCTTCCGAAGGTCCCCAGAAACATGTGGAATCCTGAAGCAGGGCCACAAGAGAAATTGTGTCTTGTCTCAGCAGTGTTGGCAGACATGTAGTTATCAAGATCCAGATTGCATTTTTAGACACAAGCGCATGGATCCAGGGTATTTCCTCAATGTTATTGCAGGCTCCCCTTGAAGAAGCCGCCGTTTGGAAAACAATCCAGCGTGCTTATGAATCCTCGCCCGATCATGTTTCGAGGATGTAAGGCCCATGGCATGGGGCGTCACGCGGACCAGATGGGAATTGGCTTCTGAAGACGACGTCCTACTCGCCCAAACTCAAACCCTCAGCTGCTCCCTCATTGAAGCTTCATGTCAGCCCTTCTCCGTGCATCACAAGGTGCTGGATGCTGTTCAGCAAAAGATGGAGTGGAGATTGGCCCTTCGTTTGATGTGTCGCATGGATGAGGAGGCCCTTAAGCTGAAGGGCTAGCTTTTGATGGAGTTAGCCTGTGGTAGTTGGCTGTCGAGCGTGCTTGACCATGAATCTGCACTGACCATCTTGTGGTGTGCTTTTGATTTAAGCGCCCACTGTCGGAGCCTCTTTGAGTTTAAGGTTCAAGTTGTAAAAGTGTTTTAGAAGGAATTACAAAGACGGCTCTATCATCACCAGAACAGCGGTATACAAAACCAAACTTGCTTCAGCTGCCTCACAGTACCTTTGTCAGGCCAGTTTCCCTCACAAGCAGGGTACCAAAACCGGCCCAAGCCCTACACCCCGGTAGCGTGCAACGATAACCTAAGCCTTGAATAGTAGTTTCCATTTTGTTTTCCATTGTCCCTATATAGGCCTACATTATCCCTATACAACCCTGTGTAACCTCTTCAATCTTTCTGAAGGCAAACTGCAGGCCCTGCTTGGAAACATCACAAAATCACATACTTTGGAGCCTGGCCCTCCGAAATCAGCACTGACCATGAAAAAGGCATTTGGTCACATCAATTCCTGAAACGAGCCATGATCATGTCACTTGTACAGCACCACTGGGCAGTATCCTGACGAGGACTCTGTAGAGGCCTGAATACTGACCGACAGTATGGGTTTAGGGTTCGGGGTTCTTTTAGTATGATACAGTAATGCAGCCCAAAAGCCTAGTCTGGCTAAAGGGGCTCGTGCTACATCACAGAATTTTGGCTCATACCAGTGTGGAGTGACCCTTCCAGAATCCTAATGCTGAGAGTGCCCAAACCCGAGTCTAAGAACAGTTCTCACTACCATATTGTAGAGTCAACTCATCGAACACTCTCATGTCAAAGATTTGCTTTTCTGAGCGATGCTGCAGTCTTTACCAGCGGCTGTCAGGAGTTGGCACCCGACGCTATCGGCTACAGCACTGCCATTAATGCTTGCGCCATAGGCACTCCCGCGTTCAGGGTTCGAGCATCGAGTATCGAGGGAATGCTGGGTCAGGCCGCAGCTGCCACCACAGCCACCACCACCACCGCCGCCGCCGCCGCCGCCGCGCCCGGTCCCACGAAAACTCGCAGCCTCTGCCATTTGCCTGAATGCCACTCCTGCTCGTGTCCCCCTCCTCCTCATGCTCCTGCTGCTACCGGGTCGAAGATGTCCACTGTTTCTAGTGCCATACTACTCAACAGTCACATCATAAGCATGTGTTCTACAATGTCGAGGCAGTCACATGTGGTGGTGTATTGCAATAATATGGTGGAGTGACGTTAGAGAGGGTTCCTTAATTAGCAGTATTCGCGAGTGCATATACCCCACTGTCCATGCATGAAACATTAACGACTCATCTCTTCAGCATTTTGCGCAGGTGAACAGCCTGGGATAGCTCAAGGATTGATGCAGGAGCTGGAGCTACAGACGCGTTACTCTGTTGGTGTGCATTTGCGGGTAAAAGAGGCATCTCGGTTAAAGGGTTTCGGGTTCGGGACAGGATGCTTAGAACATGTATATCGGACCACCAGGCTTGAGGCGTTCATGTATAGAACGAAGGAACAAAGAGGTCAGAAGTTGAAAAGTGCCCGGGCATGTTCCGGAAGGCACCTGGGTATCCTTTCAAGGGGCCTCCGCGCTTCAAGAGGGGGGCGCACTACTTCAAACATCAGCTCCACAAACCTTGAAACCCTCAAGCCGTAAATCCCCACACACTTAGAACTATGGTACAAGGACCCAACATATTCCTCATAATTACTTTGGCCCGCACCTTACATCATCCTGGTCTTATACAAGCCAGGCATAATGCCAGTTTCCTTTTCATGTTCCATTTGATTCTGCGCAGTTGGTGGCTACTCGGCACCCTAAACCCTGATCCCCGGTCCGTGAGCCTATGTCCAATGGTATATACTTAATTATTCAGGCCCCTAAACCCTACACCCTAAGCCCTAAAGCCACCCTATGTTTGCATGCTTGTCTTTTCTGGCTGAAAGCTACGGGGCTGCCTTCAAAGGCCACTGGACAAGGTGCCTTGGCTGGGTATCTGGTGTAGGGGTTTAGGGCTTAGGGGTTTAGGGTCTTAGGGTTCAGGGCTTAGGGGTTTAGGGTTCCCGAGGAAGGGATGGAATCTAAACGTCTGAACCTGTTGATGGTTGGTAGGGAATGGGGGATTATATATGTACGTATGGGGTTTAGGGTTTAGGTGTTTCCTTGGAAGGGGTGGAGACCACTCTGAACCTCCAACCACCCAAACCATCCTAAACCCTAAACACACCCCTAAACCCCCCAAACGTCAACCACAGGGAAATCTGTCTTAAGCCCGAACAAAACCCTGAAAACCCTAGACCCAAAACCCTAGACCCTAGAAGCTCATCGTGCCAAGGCCTTGAAAGCCCCAAATCCCTAAGGTCTGAAGTGCTCATCGCCCCACAGTCTAGTTCCATGAACGCTATGGATCTATAGGGTTTAGGGTCTAAATAGGGCTTAGGGTTTAGGGCTAAACCCTAAACCCTAAACCCTTAGACCTAAATTCCCCTAAAGCCTAGAGTCCTTTACCTTCAGCCTTGGTATATGGGGGATGATGAACCCCAACACTGGAGAAACAAGCGGAAAAGAACATGGAACATCATATGGAAACTGGGGTTGTACAGGGGCTCATACTGTAGGGAAGACTGTTTCCAACAATTGTGGTATTTCTTTGGGGGGGGGGGTAGCATATTAGGCTCCATATCGGGGCCCCTATTTCTGGAAACCCTTATTATATATAAAGGAAAAAATAGCCTGGAGCCCACTAAAGCCCCAAACTCACGAGCTGACTGAATATCCTAAACGTTGACGGTTTATTTCGGGTACATATTTTCTGCCCCCAGGCCCCTAAGTCCCAATCCTGTAGCAAAGCAGTTCAGAACCCCACAGCACTACATGCGATTGAGATAGGCCCTGGGCCTTAACCCTCTAAACCATAAATCATAACGTTTACCCTAAACTGTAAACATCCACGACTAAGGCCAAGCGTGCTGCCAGTGCATGTTCCAGAGGCCGCAGAGTGCTTGCCCGGCGCTTGATGCTTTTTCCAGGTCTAGGGATTAGGGTTTAAGGATTATGTAATGATCAGGGTTTAGGGGTTCGGGCTGAGGGATTAGGGATGAAGGTTTAGGGATTTTGCAGGCTTAGTGGTTTTAAGGTTCAGGTGTTTAGTGGATAGATAGGGTTGGGTTCGCCTTTCAACCTTGCTTTAGTCTTTGTAGGCTCAGTTTGGCGGGCTCCATATTCGTTTGCGGAATAGGTTTCAGGGATTAGGGATGGGACGTTTTTCTTCCAACCTTAAACCCTAAACCCAGTTCACTCAACAGGGATTAGTTAGGCAAAGCCCTAAGTTATAAGCGGGTAATTTCCTATCTAGTCACTAGTCTCCCATAGCTGCTTGTACATACAACTCTAGTGTTCCTATGGTCTACAGTTCTCAGCATTACCTGTCACACTAGTGTTTCGCACTGTGCCAACCTTACGGGCTCTTCACCCTGAGAGCAGAGAGGCGTATCGCAGAAAGGTCAGTGTCCGAAGATGTTTTGGAACAGCTCCGAAACTGCTGGTTGTAAGTAGGGAAAAATTCAAATGGAAAGGCCAACGGAACATAAAATGGGTTTACAGCGCTATCCTTTAGGATTGGAATGCCTTGCTGGTTGTTACTAAGGAGAGAAGGAAGTGCAGAAGAAATGTGGAAGTACCGTTCTATTGGGGATGACATAGGGGCTACTTAGGGATCCGTTGGTCCATTCTCTACGCGGGAGTGTGAGAGGATCATTTAATTTTCTTCGGTGAGGCTCTGCGGCTAATGCAGGGTGTAGTACAATTGTGCTGGTGATTTTCGGGCAAAAGCCTCCAGAGCCGAACAGCACATGATTAAAGAATCAGTTCTAATGGGGATCCGCATACCTGTAATCTCTCATATTGCTCCTGTACTGCCTGAAGTCATAGTTTTCAAGCAACAGCCCACCTTCATCTTCGTAGAAGCCGTGGGATTTATGTTGGCGTTTGCCTTAGAAGGAGACGGAGTACTGGATCCTGTAGTAACCAGCAGTCCCTAGGCAATTCCCTCTAATGGTCCCTAGTTTTAATTCCCACCAGTAAGTAAAGACACCAGTGTGCTCCTAGACTTACCTCTGGCTAGCAATGAACAAAGGAACAGATCCTAATAGTAGTCTCTGCAGAATCCCCCAAGAAGATAGTAGTTTCCATTTTCTGTTCCATGCGTTCATTCCCTAAACCCTCAACCCTAACCAAGGGCAACCCACGGGCTGACATATCGCTATAAGGCCCCAGTGTCCATTTGATTTTCCGTTTTCTTGTAGATCTGAGTCTCCATTTTTGGGGTAATGTCCCTGCGTAACCCGGTGTATCCCTATATTATCCCTGGACATCCCTGTATGACTAGACCCTAAACCCTAAACCCTATATAGGGACAATGACTTTGGGTATTTTTATAATACGATCCTCATATATCACATGGTCTATCTACTTAAGGGGGACTAGAAGCTCTAAACCCTTTGCCGTCAAGGCTAGAAGCATGGACGGGCTCCCCCAGCCGCCGCAACCGCCGCCACCCCCGCCGCCTTCAGGCAGGTGTAGGGTTTACGGTTTAGGGTTTAGGGTTGTATAAGGTTATGTAGGGATAGTGGAAAAGAAAATGCAATCTACTGGGCTTAGGGTTTAGGATTTCCGGGTTTAGGGTTTTGGACCTTTCCAAACACGCAGCAAGTCAAGACAAGTTACAAACCCTTCTGTAATGGGGGGCTTTGTGGTCCCTTGAAAGGGGCTTGAGGCTTTAGGTTTATATGGAGCCTGTATAGGGTTATGTAGGGATTCATGGTTGAGGGTTTAGGTTGAGGGTTGCCTAGGGAATACTGCGGGTGTACAAGAGTTGGTCATGGCAATTTTCAGACGGCCCTCGGGAGCATTCGCCAATCATACTTAGTGCTAAGTTAGGAGGACCCCCCACCCTGTGGTATAATAGGAATATAAGAGGACCCTAATTTAATCCCTATTATCCCCTATAGTCACCATTACTGGGTGGGGGTCCACCTAGCTTACGCTAAGGGTCCCAGTACCCAAATATCAAGAGTTAGGATGCCAAAAGCCATTCAGATTTGAGTATTTGGGACCCGAGGAGATTTTTTGAGGAATATCCTTGTATTTCATATCTGTTACTTCCAAAGCCAGGATGCCCCTGCCACCCCCAAAATAGAGTGTAATTCTTCTGAATCCTAAGGACTCCCCAAAAGAAACTGGCCCCTAACTTTGGGAACCCTCCTCTGCGTATAAGGTTGCTAGGCGCTGAAGCCTAGAGTGCGCTAGGCTGCGCTTAAACCCTACACTCTAAGCCTTAAACAAAGAGCCCAATCCTAAACCCCAAACTCTGAACCGTAAACCCTAACCTGCGCAAGGCGGCGGCAAGGACGGCGGTTTAGGCTTCGATAATCCTGGGGATGGGTCTCTTGTCTCTTGATATGTCGTGTTTAGGGGATAGGGGGTTTAGGGTTTTACAGGTTAGGGTTTAGCGCGTTCAGGGTTTAGGGGGTTTAGGCTTTAGGACGTTTAGGGGGTTCAGGCTTTGGGGTTGTTTGGGTTTAGGGGTTTTCAGGTTTAGGGTGCAGGGGTCCCGGGCCCCATCAGAGATATATAGGGACCCACATGGGATATAGTCTAAAGCTCCTAGAAAAGAGTTGTATAGGGGATTAGGGTTTAGGGTTCAGGGTCTAAACTCCCTCACGGAGGGCTATCTCCGGGATGATAAAGGGGAGTATTTTGGGGGTTATAAAGGCGATACTCGGAGTTTAGACTATAGCTCATATGGGATATTTAGGGTTCTACAAGGATATGTAGGAATTCCAGCTCCCGTCAAAGGGTTCAAGGATGAAAAAATGGAAGCACCCGAATGAGGTTTTGGAGTTTAAGGTTTAGGTTGGGTAC
>CAJNIZ010046748.1:58791-99393 GCA_905231905.1 Symbiodinium pilosum
CTGAGCGGGGGCAGTACCCAACCCAAACCTTAAACTCCAATATATATATATATACATATATACAGCTCTTAACATGACCCCTATTGTAGATTGTTGCTGGGTGGGGCCAGTACCCAAGGCTACGCTAAACCCTAAGTCCTCGGTTGAGGGCTTCAGGATCCAACAAATGGAGCCCAAAATGACCTAATCACTACCTAGGGGGGAGCCAAAATGATTGTAGGGTTTAGCAAATGAAAGGATTAGGGTGTGGCGTTCCGTTTCTAGATCTCTCAAAAGGCCCACGGCGTTGGGGTTTATTTGATTTTACTGATTGGGGGTGTCTGTCCGAGGGTTCAACTAGGATTTAGGGGTTGGGGGTCGGAGGCTTGCGGGTTTAGAAAAAACGTTGTCGTGATCATCTGGGAGATCTAGGTAAGGTCGTAGCCCCCTGAAAGGGATTTCCCCAAATAGCTCCAACAACCCTGAATATCGATCCTAGACTCTGCAAAGAGTTCACAAACAGTTCCCTGGACCGAGTCGCACATCCCTGGTCATTGCTGATAGCTTGTGGGACTAGGTTTGGGGCTTGAAGGTCTAGAGTTTTGGCCATTGAGCTCTGAAAGTTAGGGATAAGGTAAGGCTCAAGATTTACAGACTTAGGGTTCAAGATTTTCCGAAGGGGTTCTTACAGACTAGGCTTAGATTTTTAGGTTGTGGATGCAGTGTTATCAGTGGGTTCGAGTGAACCCTAAACCCTAAACCCACAACGTCCACAGCAGTTACTGTCAATGCTAGACTTGGGGCCATACTATCTCTGTACGTTGCCGTTCGAATCTGTATAATTGTCCCAATTCAAAGCCAAGGAAATGTGCCATATTCGGTAGCCTAAATCTCCGCACTATTTTCATCTAGCATCATAAGCCCCAGTCAATAGAGTACCGCATTTTCTATTTGATTGTCCATGTGTTTTCCCCAATGGATTCTCCATTAGGGTGTCACATGGGTTGCCCCCCCCCTTCCCCCCGCCAAAAAAAACGCCGTATCATTGACACACCGAAGACCCTTGAAGTGCAGTCGTCCGAGGTTTGGTGGAGGCTTTCAACCCAGCAATGGAGGCGCGATGTCCTGTTATGGTGGCTCTCAGTGGTGTTAAGGGGACGAGTTGCAAGGATGTTTCCTTGCTGGGGATTCCAGTGCTAGGACGTTCCTACAACTGGGTTTAGGGTTTAGGAATTAGCCTGTAACCCTTGATGTTGAAACTTGCTTCTTAAGGGGATGAACAGAAATTCAGTCTACAAAATGGTTATACACCCACCTTATGAACAAAGGAACTTCAAATCGGTCGCTACTATCGGGGCAGTAGTTTGTACGGTTCCTCTTAAACAGCTTTCACGTTTATGGATGGTCTTCCGTCGGGTTTAGCATTTATTGGGTAGTGCAAGGTTGAGAGGGACAGCATGGGTTGTTGTTGTATGTCCTTGCGTTAGCTAAGCAGCTGTGCTACATGGTAACCTGCTCGAAACATCCGTCAGAAAAAGGTTACGCAGGTGAGGCCTCGTTTCGCGTGCCATATGAGCCCAAGGCCTAAGTCACCACTTCTTGAGGCATGGCAGAGCACATGAGTCAAACAAGAACAGGATTTGCAGCAGTTATGCTTAAAGCTACAATTACCCAGAGACAGCAATCATATACCTTCCCTGAACCTGCACGGCAAGCACACATATTTGCAAACAAGATAAACGAAGCCAGTTTAATGCTGCGTCCCAATTAGCGCGTGCGTCCTCAACAAGACAAGCTTAGCAAAAGTTGCTCAGTGGTCAAGATTCCGTTCGGGAGCCTGATCATGTCCCCATGTAAATGTGTTGGGCGTTTGAGGGAAGCTCCAGTTCTAAAGCCCAAGCTCCACACGACAAACCCCAAATCTAATCATAGAAGCCCTCAAGCACAAGCCCAAAAAATCAAATTCTACCTGTAGCCCCATCCACCTACAGTTTCATGGGATGCCTACCAAGTAGGGGTCAATTGTATTATGTTGTAGGTGATTGGGGCCACAGCTGAACCCTGAAGCCCTAAAGCTCCAAATCGGGGGGGGCGAAGGAGGATTTTGTGGCGGGCCCGAAGGCAGAGCTCCCGAGCACTGTAGGGGCCAAGATAAGCTATAGTCTAAACTCCTTAAAGGGTGGTTATATAGGGAATTATGTATGGGACTACTATAGGGGTTGTCAAGGGGGATACTAGGAGTTTAGACTACAGCTCAGATGATGATTATGGGCTTTCCACTGCTTTAGCACTTTGTGTCTTCACATTAGGGGACCTGAAAATTACACTTTTCGTGGGAGATTAAAGTTGAATAGCAACAAAGCACTTGGACAGGGCATTGCGCAGGGATTATATTTGGAATAGAAGTAAACTGCGTTAATTATCCTGTTATCCTGTACGGATTAGGGGGGACTTGCTTGATATACAATTAAGTTATGATTTCGGCTCTACGGTCGATGTTATCTCGGTTCTGGTCTCCAGACACCGTAGCTGCTTTGGCCGGGGCTTGGAGGATTATAGCGAGGTTTTAACAAAGTGCGCAGAGCTGTGCGCTGAGGGGTTGCTCCACATTCTTCCCTGTGTCTAGAACTACCATTGGGCACCCATTTCCTTACTCAATGCGAGGCACCAGGTAGATACGTTGGCAACCTCCAATTCTACCCTCAGACTCTAAACCTCAACCCTGCACATCCTCTGCCTTGAGAAAACCCAAGCCAAAAATGCAAAACAATCAGCCCTCTGAATGTCAAGCTGTAAACACATCCTCCTATCCTTCATGTAAAAGCCTGAATAAATGCCACCGCTTTTCCTTTACATACCTACACAGTAATGTACCCCAAACATGTTCTACTTCAGTAGGCTTGCACATTGGTTTAGGGGCGCTCTGCTCCCTGTAAGAAGGCTACGCCTTCAGCGCGCCTCAAGGTGGCTATGCACCAGGCCACTTGCTCACATGAGGGTCGCTGAGGCGCACGGGTTCAGGCAGGAATTCTCCTGAGCAAAATTTTTTTGAAAAATAAAAGATCGAGAAGAAGTCCACACAAAATTCGTGAAGCAGCTGGAAAGCATTGACATGAAGGAGACTATCCCTAACACTTGTTAAGCACTTCTGCCAAGACTTGTCTTAGACTTGTTCCAAAACTTGTTATTGACTCAGTCCAAGACTTGTTCTTGACTCTGCCGCAAGTCCTGCTTTCCCAAAAGGACTTTACCAATGGCCTTTGTAGGCTTTATGTTGAGTTGGTAGTCTTATTTGCAAGAGCAGTGTTAAAGTATTAGGGATACCACAAGTTTGAGGGCTTGCGCTTGTTGACCCCACAGTATTCTAAGCCCACATCTCAAGCACGTGAGCACTTCTTGTGATGAGTTCAGAGCAGCTTGAACACTTCCTGCAGGAGCACTCCGGGGAAGAGTTACTACAGGGGCCAAAGTAATGACCACTATCAGCTTCAGCTTTATTTGAGGTACCCCATACGAGAAGTATACAAGGAATCTACGGTGGATACTAAATCTCCTGCATGACTTTAAGTACCTTGTACCTTGTGATTTATAGTGCCACAGTATAGTGAGCTCCTGCAGGATTTTGAGTATCAACAGTAGGACCATAATATTGGTATTTGTATGGTCTTCTGCAGTATACATGTGAGCAGTTTTTATGGTAGCTCAAGGAACCTCTCACGTGTTGTAAGAAGGGGCAGCCTGCCTACGATCCGCTGGTATCCCCGCTATCTGTTGCATAGCTCTTAACCCCAAACCCTGACGGGTTATGTAGGGCCATTTAGGGTTGTAGAGTGCGACATAGGGTTGATACGGGGTTAAACTGTCTGCTGCTGTCGGAACGAGTAAGGCTACGGCGTCCCTCCAGGCGGATATCCACAGCCAGGCAGGTCGCAGTTAGAATGGGGAGTACGGCTTTAGGGTAATCAGCTCAAGTTTATAAGGCAATCCCCCCCTCCTAATTTCCATTTGTTTACCTACTAAGAGAGCGTGCGTATGGGGGGGCATATGCAATACTAGGGGGAGAGAGGTGATTAGGACACGCTAGACTAAAGCACATGAAGGCTAGATAGGACTTTATAGGGACTTGTGCAGGACTCAACATTCGGTAGGAGCCTTTTATGTGCTTTCTTGCGAGTTCCTGGGGATAGTACAAAGATCCCAATGTCGAGTACACAATTGTTCCAGCATGCCTGTTTTTCTTGTGGGGCGTTCCTAAATATCTTCCAAATACCCATAGTAATGGTTTCTGACCTCAACGTAACGGATGTAAAGGCTATTTCGAGAACTTCGGAGGTCTAGGTTGCACCTGGCAGGAGCCATAATCTAAAATCCTTAGAGTGGGTTTTATGAGGGAATATATAGAGCAGTATTATAGGGTTTTTTTGGGGGGATGCTATGGAGGAGTTTAGACTATAGCTCACATGGTATCACCCTGAAACCTACCCTGCTCAGGCGACATCTCGTATGGAGGCGGCTTCGCCGCACCCCCTCCTCCACCTCAAGCTGCTGGAGCCGCCGGCTATGGCGGTTATCCAGCTGGATATGACATGTACCAGCAAGGCGAGAGAATACAAGCTGCACTGACTTATAGTCACCCTTTAAGCAGATAGAATTTTGGGTCTATGGGGATATTAATATATACCCAAAGCCATATTCTATCTACTTAAGGGGGACTGTAGGGTTGAGGGCTTAGGATCTAGCAGCACGCATGACTCATCCTGAACCTAAAGCGCTTTTCGAGTATGTGTGCAATCTTGTTGGCATGTTTATGGCGATTAAAAGAATGAGTGGCTTCCATGGGAGGCTACCAACCACCTCCTCCAGCAGCCAACTATGGCGGCAGCTACAGTAGCTTCGATGGAGGTCCAAGCTTCCCAAAATACCCTCAGACAGGGGCCCTGGAGTCTCCCTTGAATGCCTTTCTGAGGTTTCCTTAAATTAGGGATCTCTTTTTTGGACATGTGTATAATCAGGGTACGTACCTTTTTTGTGTCTGAAGAGTCTGCCTCTAGGTATAGAAACCCCAGGTCAGAGAAGGGAGTTTGATGGACGAGACCGGGACCCCGGAAGGGATGGCGGTCGCGACGGTGGCCGCGACGGCCGCGGATTCGATGGCAGGGGTCCTGATACTTGGCCACGCATGCTTAGACTTTAGAATGTTGTTGTTTACTACCTTTGTTCCCCATGTAGCATAGGATGTAGCAGTCCTCATGCAGGCCTGAAACGCTCCTGGTCAGTTTTTTTCGCAGGACAGGCCAGCGCCTTGACAACAATTCGCCAATGATACTCGGAGGGTCAAAGGCACGTCTTTCTGGCAATTACAGTCTGGGAGCCCACAGACCTTTCCAAACTCCCACAATACTGGCCCTTTTTGCCTTGAAAGAATGTGCTTAGTGGCTATCATATGTGTTTTTGGGGTGTCACGTAGGCGGGTCCGCAATTCTAAACAGGTTGACTCTACACACGAAGTATCACAAAACCCCTCACCTCCGAAACTCTGCTCATGGTGCCAAGGGCCTTCACCCATCTTGCTTGACGTTCATGGACCAAGAACTCCAAAAACATATGATCTCTCTCACTATCGGGTTCCTGGAAAAGGACCCGTGAGATTGAACAACCAGGTTTTCCAGCCGACCTCTCACCTATATCATTTCGTCCCTATGGGGTTTTACCGAATGTTAGCTTAGGGTAAATGTTAGCTTAGGGTAAAGGCTTCAGGGTTCAGGGTTGCGGGGTCGTGGGTTTCCTTTCAGGTTCCTTGATCCGGATTCACGTTACATGGGGGTGAAAAGAGTCCAGGGACATGCTCATGTGCAGTAGGATAGCAAGCAACAACGAGATTACCCTAAACCCTTTTTGACCACGTTGCATGCAGGATATCATATCGTCTCCACACACTAGTCATCTTGTCAGCCTTCCGAAAAAAGTGGGACCACATATAGCCCCTTGCAGATTGAATTAGCAGGAACCGCCCCCTGAGTAGGGCGGCCCACTTACCTTTGGTTAGCTGGAAATGAAGGAATGGATCCTTCCAGTAGGTTACATACTGTGGTGGTTTCCGTTTTCTTTTCTGTTCCTTTATTCCCGGCTAACTAAAGGTAAGCCCAATCCCAAGAGCTACAGCCCAGGATAGAGGCGACAGAGGTTCAGACAGAGGCGACAGAGGGAGAAGAGACTTCGACAGACCCGGAGGCAAGGAGACTTCAAGAGTTTCAAGGGGCCCTACGGCTGATACTAAGAGAATCCTGCATGACCCCAAGCACCTCATACCTTGGGAATGATGGTACTAAAGTATACTAAGAGTCTGCAGGATTTTTATGTGTCCATCTTAAGCCCTAGAGTCATTCTAAGCCGCACTCTAAACGCTAAACCATGTTGTAAGGGCTCAGAGATTTACCTAGACCCCCCAAGTACCCTCTATAGACCCTAGGTATCCCCAAATAGAAGCTACATAGACCCTATTTTAGGGTACTTGGGGGGTCTAGGTAGGTTTTGGCGTTTTGGACCTTAGAGTTTTGGGGCTTTCTGGGCACAGGGATGACGACGCACAACCGGGACCCTACTGGCAAACTACTGCCCATGCGAAAGACCTGCTTGTATGGGGTTGCATGTTAGGGAGTGCATGTAGCAACAATCCCTGAGGGTCCAAGGACCCAATAATGATATACTTACTCAAAACTTGTACTATAATTACTATTACCAATATCCCAAGTACCTAAATATTGGGTACATGAACCCTTAGGGAATAGCATCAAAGTGTAGAATCAGAGGGGGTCGATGGAATCAGGCTTCCAGATGAGCTATCATCGACTGTAGTCCTTCTTGTGGCACCAAATACGAGGTTCCCCAGTAGTAACCTTTTTCTCCCTTCTTACTTTAGGGTCTCCTTATAAGATCTGAACATAGGACAAGGGGTACCCTTATTGAGGATGGGCTACTGGGGAACCTAGAGTAAGAGCCAACATCAAAGGTGCTTGAAAGTAAGTCTTGTCCGGTTCTCAGGAAGAGGAGCATCAGAGTCTAGAAGAAGGTCTATCCCCGGAGTTAAAGGTTGCATGCATTTTTCAAACTTTCGCAAGTTCCCCTCGCAACTTGGCTACATCCTCCCTATGTAGGAGTGCACATGCGAGGTGATTATTGTAGCAGCCTAAACTAAGCTAAAGTGCAAGTCTTATCCATGCATAGTGCTTCCACATTACCTAAACCCCGCATTCTCCCGGCCCCTGCCTCAGAATCACTATACCACCTCCTATGGAACCCTAGTGTCCATTTCATGTCCAGTTTCTCCTCCGTTTGCTTCTCCCCTGATTCATCAGGCCCCTAAACCCAGTATTGTGGTGGATTTTCAAAATACTTTGATTCGTTATGACTCTTAATCCCTATATAACCCCTACCAAGCTTTTGACAAAAGCTATAGGGCCTTCAAACCCGCCCTAGTCTTGGGGGGCGGGGTATGTGACAAACAAGACCTTGCTAGGCGACAGAGGCGGTGGCCGAGACTACGAGCGACCTAGGGACTTTGACAGACGCTTACCTCACCATGAGTTTATAGTTTTAGGGTTGAGGGTTTAGGGTTAAGGGTTTGGCGTTTACCTCACTATGGGTTTAGGGTTTTAGGGCTGAGGAAGGGTTTGGGGCTTGGGGCTTACCTCACTATGAGTTGAGGGTTTTTGGCCTTTAGGGACACTACACCCAGTCGAGTCGATCCAGGCTTGTGGCAAAACGGGTGTAGCGTTTAGGGATCTCCCCCGAGATTTCCCTTCCCCATACCACGAAGTTTGAATATACGCCTTGTAGTAGACTTCTACTTTGTATTGGGAAATTTTGATGTTGGCGGGTGGTTTGAAAATGAGAGCGGTGTATGTTTGGGTTCGGCGTGTAGGCTGGAGGGTTCCAGGCTTCGGGTTTAGTGCGTAGGGCTGAGCATTTGGGATTTTAGGATTTTGTATTTCTGGTATTGCCAGCATTATCCTTATGCTTCCCTGAGGCCCAGAAAAAGGGTCTGAATGGCCCTTATGTGGACCTCATTTTGGCCTCGTTTCAGGCTGGGCGGTCTTAGAGTGGGCATAGACCCTAAACCCTAAACCCTAATGGGGAACTCCATTAAATCTAAGGAGGAGATAGAGGCCGGGGCTACGACGATCGAGGGCCCGACCGAAGAGGAGATGGTGGGAAAGGGCAAGACTTCGGAGGAAAGGGTGGATATGGCCAGAGTCTCAGGTTGGGGATTTAGGTTCAGGGGCTTAAGGTTTAGGATTTGGGGTTTGGGATTTAGGCTTAAGGAGTTAACGGTTTGGGATTTCGGATTTAGGGCCTAGGGTTTGGAATTTGGGCTTTTGGATTTGGGGTGAGGTTTTGGGATTGGGGATTGGGGCTTTGGCCTGATGATTTAGGCTTTAGGGCTCATAGGCTTATAGGGCTTTGGGGTCAGCATTTCCTGGAAGTTGCGCTACACCGCAGTTGAAGAACAGATACACCTCAACTGCTGCTTGGATGTAATATGAGATGTGGCATTGTTCCCTGATTAAGGGGGATTTGGCTCACCAAAATATTCTGGTTCCTCTTAGCTACCGCTAGTATAATGCGTTTAGCAATCTCAAGATCAGTTCGATGCGGGTTTTCAATATCTCTATTGCCAGGACCCCCTGCTGTTTTGGAAACCTGTTTTTGTTTGCGTGATGCAACTCATCTCCTGCCCCAATTTAAAAGCCCCACCCCGCTAAGAATGAATATTCCAAATGCGGCTTATTGTATGTCAGGAATGTTTAATATCAGGTGGCGTTTTTTAAGATGAGGGGGAGGTTCTGCATTAGGGTTTATAGGGCTTACGGATTAGGGATGTTGATGTATTTGGCTGCGTTGCTGCACTGCAGTCATTGGACGCCGGGGTGGTCCATGTACAGTGGGGACAACATGCCTGGGTGGAAGATCCAAGCATTTTCAGAAATGAGGGCTCCCCCTTACTTGCCCTGGAGCTTCACAATCCTCATGATGGGGCTCCGGCTTAAAGGGGCCCATTGTGCTCCAAGTGCGGCAACGTCTTGTTCTCTAACTGCATGTGCTCCCAGACCCAAATCCAATTATTTGGACCCTTGCATTCTGTCATGAAATTCACTCTCTGGGCTGCGCAGGTACATTTTGCACAGTTTGCTTGCATCTGAAATTCAGCTACCCCTAGGCTGCAAGTTCACCTGTGTCTAGCAAGGAATGAAGGCAAGATCCTTCAAATAGTCCGTACGTAAGCCCCAATATTACGGTAGTTTCCACTTCCTTTTCCATTCCTTCATTCCCAGCGAACGAGACGTAAAGAAACCAGGAACCTTATAAACCCTAAGTTCCCCAACAACCCCCCAGTTTCCATGTCATCTTCTATTTCTTGTCCATTTGATTCTCGCTTTTTGGGGCTGAGGTCGGGGAATTCCCCTCCCAGAGCCCGTTGAGCTGCAGCTGAAGAATCTGCCTCTCGATGCCACGGAATCATAGCTGAATAGTTGGCAGCTTCCGGCCCTGAGGGTCAAATTCATGCTAAACAACATATAGCAACTATTATTATAAAGTGCCCCAGGTATATGGTTATTGTTTACTGCAGCTTTACGCCAGTGGTTTCCCGAAATCTTGCATTCAGCTTTTTGAGGATTCAGGGCCCCCATAAACAACCAAGCTATCACAATGTTCTGACGCATCCCTTGCGCTCTTGAAGAAAGTCCCAATTCGGGGCCTGCATGTGCACCGAATACTTTTCGAGAAGGCTCCCCCAACAATGGTGCTAGAAACAAACCATGTTGGCATAATTTGTTGCCTTATCTGGACTACGTAGGCTGTTGCAGAAATCCTGTTGAGTATAACCTTGCTGGTTGTCGGTAGGGAACGCAAGAAGTGATCCCTAAAGTAGTGGGCGACAACAAATAGAGATCGTACACCATATCTGCTAGCTTTCAGTCCGTCTGCTTGCTTTTCAGAATGATTTCCAGATTCCATTCCCTACTACCCACCAGCAAGATACTGGGACTAGGAAAGGGACACCGCCACAACACGCACATTCCTTCTGCAATCCGATGTCGAAATAATTTCGGCCCTTACACCCAAGTTTCTGCGTATAGTCCCCCTTAAGCAGATAGAATCCGGAGTATATTTGGGATCATATTCTAATATACCCAAAGCCATATTCTATCTACTTAATGGGGACTAGAATCCCCTAACGCTACTGACCCCAAAACCGTTCTAGCTTCTAATCCCTGCGTCTGATATCCGTAAACCCTTAAACCTTGAAACCTTAAGCTTAGGAGGGTTTAGGCTTTAGGGTTTAGGGTTTGGGTTAACCTTAGGAGGAGCCCCACCCTGTAATATTGGTATAGTAGGAACATAAGAGGACCCTAATATAGTTACTACTATCCCAGATAGTCACTATTACAGGATGGGGGGGTCCTCCTAACCTTAACCCCGAAACCCCAGAAGTAAAATCCTCCAGCACGCAAATGAGAACAGGGGCGCCTTGGGAAACAAGAACCCCAAAAACTCAAAACAGAACACCCTCAGTCCCACATGAAGAAGATCCAGTTGCCTATGGTTTGCTTGGCTGCCCAGGCCAATGATCACTGAAAAACATTTGAAAACTGTTGGGTGTACTGTTGTTTTCCAACTTTAGCGCTGATGTTGATGTTCTCGTTTTTGGTGAAGGCGCTGTCATTTTCCAAGCAAGCCGAGTCCAAAGAGGTCCTGAAGTCAGCTAAGTTAATATAGATTCGCTACTCAGTTTCCAGGCTGCGCTGGAGGAAATCTTGCACTACCTTTCCCTAGAAGCCCAGATACCTATATATTGGGTTCATGCCCTTAAGTCCCTATATACATGTACACTATCTATAACCCAAGGACTTACTATATGGGTACCTGGGCTTCTAGGGTTTTCTGCCTGATACCATCTTACAGCCCGATACTTACAGTAGTGTGGGGATCCAGCGTGGTGCAAAAGTTCCTTCATCCACTGCAGGATCTTCAGGTAACACAGTAAATTGGGAAACTTTTTGGTGTGTGCGGGCTGTTGTGATAAGAAACCTTAAGTGAAGTTACCATGATTTGAACACATGGTAAAACAAAGTGTCGTTGCAATGATATCTGAAAGAAGTTGCTTCAGACAAACTCGACAGTGTGCTGAGGAAGCAGCTCTTAGGAGCCTCTTCATGGGGAAGGCCGCCAACGCTTGTAGATTTTAAGGTTTAGGGTTGAAGGTGTAGGGTTTGAGGCGTAAGGCTTAGGGTTTGAGGTGAAGGGTTTACAGGTTCTGGGTGGAGAGGGCTCAGGGTAGGTTCATACCCGGTGTGTATGTCCTTACCTAAGGCCGAATAAAGCTTACATTTGGGAAATTACCGGCCTGAGATTTCTTTAGATCTCTACCGCACCTTACTGTTCAGCAGTGACAGAGGGGATGCAGCTCATTATGTGGAAAAGCAATGTCAAACAATTGATTGGCAGTCTCCCAGTTACCCGTTTGTCGTTGAATGTCGTTGATATCGAGGGATACCCCCACTTGACCAATATGGCAGATTGCCTTTACCCAGATGTATCGGGAGACCCGTGCTATATCTGGTGGTTGCTAATTCGAAGTGGGAAGCCCCCGAAATTCTGAATTCTGTTCCGTAAAACAGCATTTTACTCCAGACTCTTCACTCGGCAGGGTCTGACGTTCGACTCCGTGGAGTTCCAAGTCACGGCCAACATGCGGCTGGGATAGTTTGGAAACCTTTCATTTGTTCGGCTTCGCCACCTGCATCCTTGCATAGTCCAGTCTTAACCTCAAACCTAACCCCCAAACCCCACACTATTCGACCCTAAGCCCCTTAACTGAAAACCCAAAACCCTAAGCCTTCCACCCCTAAGCCTTCCACCCTGAACCCCAAACCCTAAACCCTAAATCGTGAACTCTGAAACCCGGATGAGGAGAGTCTCTTCTCAGTCGCAGGCTGAGAAGGCGCAAGGGATCCCTGCCCTTCAGTTACTTCCCTAGAGGCTCCAAGGACCCAAATGATAGGGTTTGGGGGCCCAACTATTATACTATTACCGGTATTGGGCCCTAACAGCCTATTATTTGGGTACCTGGACCCTCAGGGTTCCTAGGATCCTCTACGACCGCGCTAACACCGTTGGTTTGAAGCTTGTTTGGGCTTGACTTGGGGTGGGGAGTGTTGAGGTGGGGACCATAAAGGATCCTATGGTTATTACCATATGGAAGGAATGGCCTCACATTCAGTCCCATTTTCTGCTAAGTCAGCAGGCAGTGGCAGTATCAGAAGTATCTCTGCGTTCATTCTGTTTTTTGTCCCTCTTGGTTTTTCAGATGTCCACCTCAGAATGTAACAGTTGACCTCGTGTAAGGTCATGCGCACTTTCTAGGAACAACAACGCTCCTAGAGCCTCGAGCGTTGTATTGAAAGCGCATCGGTCAAGTTTTACGTTGCAAGCATATGGGGATTGGTTTAAATTCCCTATAATACGGGGTCCTATATTTGGGTTCCCATTAGAATACGGGGCCCTCTATAAATTTCCCCCATTTTGGGAACAGTAATTTAGGGAAACTACCATATACTATCATCCTCAGTGCGTGGACTGTGCTCAAAATGGGTCTTTCGCTTGCACCTCTGGCATTGCAGGCTAGTTGTTTGGAACCATGTTAATACATGGTCCTATAAGTATAATACTGTTCTGGTCGTTTTGTCTAACCCTAAACCCTAAACCCTTTTGGGGATCCATGTCAGACATCACTGAAGAGCTCCTGTGCATAGCCACTACGCATCTGGCGCACTGAGGGTCCAGACCCCAAATCCTAAAAGCTTCACCCTCAAACCCTTAACCCTTAAACCCTAAGCGCTTAAACCCTAAGCCCTTAAACCCTAAACCCTGAACCCTAAGCCCTTAAACCCTAAACTCTGAACCCTAAACCCTTCAACATGAGCAGCTCAGCCCAGGCAGACATCTTTTCATACAGCACTGCCATCAGCGCCTGCGAAAAGAGACAGGAGTGGTAAGGGCTTATGGGTTTAGGGTCTAGGATTAAGGGTTTAGGGCTTAGGATTAATGGTGTAGGGTTTAGGATTTAGGGTGTAGGGGTGGTTAGACTTCAGGGTCAGGGAATGAGGTTTACTCCCAGTAACAATGTATAGCCCCCCTTCAAGTAGATAGGATGTGGGGTATATGGGGATCTTATTAAACGATACCCAAAGCCATATTCTTTCTACTTAAGGGGGATAAGAAACTACTATAATGAACACATCATCAAATATTCATGCAAGTATAAAAAGCTGAGCTTGGTGCTACCTGGGGCTAAGGGTCCGGCTTGGGCTACCTGCTTGGTTCTGTAAATCCGTTAGGGTTTAGGGTGTAGGACCCCGGATTACGTTAAAGTGTGGCCCAAAAGCATAATAAAGGCAAGAAGAAGCTTAGAATACATTTGTTTAACCCAAGTTTCCCATATACTGTCTGTATTTCTCAGAAGAATCTGGACATGGTCGAAGAAGGACACTCAGAATGCTCTCGTATTCCTCCAAGCGTACTCACAGGCCCATCTTTTGGAGAATCCATACAAGCTTCATGGTTTAGAGTTCAGGGTTAAGGGTTTTGGGTTTAGAGTACTGTGACCCCAATCCCTAAACTCAATGCCGCAGGAATGGGAAATGGCTCTCCATCTCTTCAGCAAGGATCACCTGGCTTTTTCGAGAATAGGGGTGTCCCTTGAAAGGTTAAAAGGGTTATGTAGCGATGTATACTGCTCAGCGTTTAGGATGTCCAAAGCTTAGGGTGAGATTTTTGGGGTGACTTTATTGAAAAAAAGAATTACAGCGTGTGCGGGTAGGAGGATTAAAGCATGGGGGGTTCAACGGCGGCCCTTACTCTTGAACCCTCGCTTGGGAACCCTTGTGCGCCATGTAACTATAGTAACTTACGCTCCATAAACGACCATCAAGGAGGTTCTGCAAATAGCCATGCCCCGAAATCGATACTGCGAAGAGTGCTATCCTCCTTAGGGGGCCAATGTGGGAGCTAAATGTTCCCTTGGGGTCGGGTTATTGTCCTACACAGCAAGACAGCTCGCCGTGACATCTACCTTCTACATGCATGTGAGGGTTTTTTTTCTAGGGGTGTCCTGAACTGACTGTTACTTCTTGGTTCTGATAGCTGTCCCAGTTAACAGCTCCAATTTTGGGTACTGCCCCACTCTGTAACATCTGGTTAATCTTTACAACATAGTTAGGTAACGCCCTTCATATGACCCCTAATCATCCCTAATATTAATTGGGTGCATAAGCCCCTAAACCCGAAAGCCGGTTTAGCAGGCTACGCCAGATACACACCTAGAATAATAAGGGGAGCTTGGTAACTCCAACCCCCAAAATTAGGACCCCATAGCCATCATATGATAGTCATAGGGGGTTGTGGTTACCAAAGTCCTTTTATTACAGAAACATTTTGTGTGGGCAGCTGTCCAAACTTAGATCTGCAGTGTCAAACTACTCAGGAGCCCCAAGGGTTTAGAATTCAGGGTCCTACGTGCCTTTCCAGTGAATGTGGTAGCTTAACAAAAAGGGGGAACCCCAATATACACTGAAAATTCCTAAAACCCTTGGTTCCGGTTTCTTAATATGAAACCAAAAGGGTAGCCCATTTTGGGAAACCTGGGTCCCTATAGACCCGTATTTCATCCCAGTCTATTGTCAATTTTCTTTTCCATTTGACTTTCCATTATCCGGGGTCATTGTCGGCTACAAGCAATCAAAATCGTATTCTACAAGACTTACCCCAGCTCAAAACCCTAAATCCAAAACCCTTATCCCCAGCATTAAAAAAAGGAAGCCACAGGCCCAACGCTCCAAACAGCCCCCTCCCCGCGCTGTTGAGGGCTTGGGATTCAGGGTTGGAGGTTCAGATCTTTTGGGTTTAGGTTTTAGGATTTAGGGTTTAGGGTTCAGGGTTTAGGAGTCAAGCCCACTTCACTCGTAATCTCTGAGCCCCAAACTCCCAAACCCCAATCCTGAGAGCTCCCCATCCAACCCCAGGGTTCAGGGCTTAGGGTTTTTGTCGTAGTTTTTTCTTGGAACAAGGCGGTCACTTCCTACTTAGGCCTGAAGGGCAATACCCCCATATTATGAGGGCGAAAAAAACACTACTTAGATTATAATCTATTGGAAAAGGACATTAGAAAATGATGTGGAAACCGGGTGTATGAGGTACCCCATACCATACGATAATTATAGACAAAATTCAAGAACTGTAAAGAAGAAGGCTGGTTATTTGGGCTCCTTCATCAAAGTTTAAAAGGCGGAAGACGCGTGGCTTCAGTGCCGCTTGCCTCTATATACGCAGCGACATTGGGTTCAGGGTCCAGAGGTGCCTAGTGGTGATTTTTGAATTTCTGTTAATTTTTTTTCACCAATTCCCAATATATTCCCTATGAAGCCATAGAAATTCAATTACTTACAGAGCCCCCAAATGGTTGTTTCCCAAATCCCAACATAGACCCCAATGTACTAAATACTCCTTGTTATGGAGACCCCCAAAAAGGTCAAACTCTAAATTTTAAACCCTAAGCCCCAGGAAACCCTAAACCCTAAACAATTTTAGGAAACCCCCAAATCAACCTTAGTTCAGGGTCTAGTGTTGGGAGCCCATCAATCTGGGTTGCTGTTACGGAAATTAAGTTACCACAATGGGTATATAGGGTGTGTATATACATATATATATATATATGAATACAGGAGATTTAGGGTTTAGGGTTACCATGATGGGTGTTTATAGTAAATAATCGAGTTTCCCTAATATAGTAACTTAGTTTAAGTTCCTTTTTAAAGGCGACACGTTTTTCGCTTGCTTTCATTGAGCGTAAAGGGGCGTTCGTGCAGGCCGCGCGGAAACTTTCTGTTTTCTCGTCGTGCCCTGTTTGCAAGGTGCAGGTGCCGGCGGACGTGCGTCAGCAGCTGCTGAACGCCCTTGCGCAGTCCTGGCGCCTGGAGCGGCCGCGGCAATGCCCAACTGATCATGCGTGAGGCTCTCTGTAGCTGTATCGAAGCACTCATCCTCATGGGCAATTTGGACACAGTTAGATCTATACATGTCGGAATACGCTTGCAGCATTTGGCGATCAGTGATTCTATTAACTTGTTCTCCTCTGGGGGGGTCTAGACCGAATCTGTCAAAGCTCGAGCCTTACTTCGCCAGTTCTCAGTTATAAGCTTTTATGACGGCAGCTACGATCAGATTTTCTTTCTGCTTCGATAAATGTGCATGTGCTTGCGATCGCACAGTCAGGTCGTCCAGACATGCCGTGGATCGCCTGGCTTGACACATGGGAGGCAGAGCAAATGGAGGGCATGCCAACAGTCAAAAGAGCATGACAATGACCGTGAAGTTAAGCTGGATGACGGCGGAAGAGGTCATTGGGCAGACGCAGATTGGCTGGACAGGCACAAAACCTTCAGCAGAGTTGCACCTAAAAATCACGACATGCTACCTTGGACAGGATTTCAACTTTGAAGTCCACTGGACCCAGGCCACGGACGTCCACGAAGACAGACTTGCATCATGGTGTTAACATCGACTGCGTGACAGGAGCCGCCAGTCTTCCCCTGGGGCTCGTGCGAACCAGAGTGCTCACATCGCAAAATTTCAAAACACATGTAGTAAACATGCGCACGACTACTTAGCGACCTGACTGGGGCCAGAGCGCGATCCTCCCGAACCAGAAGAACGGCCAGAAGAAGAGCCTATCAACTGGGCATGCTTCTCAGTGAATTTCTTTCAACAATACGAATAACAGACGTTGAAAGCAGCAGCTTATACCTTGAAAATTGTTGCCTCAGGTCGATCTGGATCTGGACGACGATGAAGTCTATATAGCGTGAGGTTGCCGCAGTGGCGCGCGCGTAAGCCGGCATCCAAAAAAAGCTGCGTGCAGGGGTAACAAACAGAGGCGGTCTGCTGGCGACGTGGCGCATAGAAGGCCTTTGGTGGGACATCTACTACAAGGTCCAGGCGCCTTAGGGAAAACCATCCTCGTTTGATTATGTTGGAAGCCTTGAATCCATCAGAACACCAAAGACCTGCGCGGCCCGCTTTTTTTGTCCCTACTGAAAAAGGCGAGGAACTCTGATGCAAGCAATGAAAGTGTAGCAACTGCGCATGCCTGATCCGCGAGCTTCCGCTCAAGAAAGAAGTCCTGGCACGCAATGGCTGGCAGCGTCCAAGTCCCAACTGGGGACCAGCAAGGATGTAAGTCTAAACTTGGCACCACTGCAGGATTTCAAGATGAAGCCACCGGACGCATATGGTGGTGGGAACCGGCCACGGATCATGCCTATTGGGAAGAGGACGGGCTGCGCGCCGGGAAACATGTGTTTTGGGTTCTGTGAACATGTCTTGCAGGATCTTTTGAACCGCACCAGCTACATGTCAAGCACCGTTCACACCTCAGCCTGCGTAGTGTGGCTCGACTGAGTTAGCATGCGAACTCATCCACCAAGGTTGGACCTGATCTGGCAGGGCTAGCTGAGTCTCACCCTGACAGAAGCGAAACCTGGCCGAGGATCAAAGGCTGCATCCCAATGAGTGACTCGGGAACACAAAGCTTCCTTGACTAATTGAACCGGGATTTCATCTGGAAGAACCCAGTAATGATCACCACAAGATGTCGCAGCACTTAACAACCTGACAGGGTTTACAGATGGGCTGGTGAGCCGTATGGTCCGTTTATTATGAGCAACCTAGAGACACATGTGTTGATTCTACAGGGGACCCCGGGTGTCATAGTTTATGAGAACCTCCACATACCATCGACCCCTAGCCTTGGAAACCCTAATGCACAAACGAGTAAGCAGCCGATCTCTGGAAACCTCATCCTTTTCGGGTTCGACCCAAAAGCCTGTGGATCTAGATCTTTGAGTAATAGGTTCTATTGATTAGGGCCCTGAAGTCTCAATGCTCGCTTGTTGCTCCTGGGGTTCGTAGGGAAACCTGATATACGATTCCGGCCGCGTTGCCTATCAAATTTGCTGCGACATCCTTGTTACCAATCCCGCAGCCCTATAATCCTAATCTTCGAAAAGTACATTTTTCGTGATTGCTAATCTGAGGTGGTTCGTCTTGAGTTCAACAATACGTAGAGGGCTCAAGGCTAAAGCCTACGCCTTCCACCTAGAGTTTGAGGCGCAAACCCTACCCAATTCATCTCGAGCCCGGGGTTAGGAGGGTTTAGGGCGGCTTAGGGCTTAAGACTGGAAATCTGTACCACCCAGCCGTAATCCCAAACCCTCCATCCTTTGGCGGGATTTTCCTAAGTACCATGCAATCCACAGAAGTTCTATGCGGCTTAAAGTTTAGGATTTAGGGTGTAGGGCTAGGATTGACATTTGAACCTTAAGGCAACGCCATCACGTACAACTCGGTCTTGAGTTCCTTGGAGAATCCTGGCCGCAGAAAACACGCGCGCAATGTAACAAATAAGAACAGTCCCTTGAAAAGAGATAAGTATATATAGCCTTGCGTAGGGTTGGGGTCCTAAGGATCCCTGCGACCAATAACTTGAGTACTTGGGATTTGGGTTCTTGTAAGAGTAGGTCAGCTTTTGGGAAAGCATATGCTTATTGGGACCTTCAACCCTTAGGGGCAGTAAGCACACCATCCAAATTGTCATATTTGTCGTTTGCTGAATGCTTAATGGGGACCTTCACAGTCAGTTGGTTGTCAAATATCCCCTAAACCCTAAACCCCCTGAGGTTTCCTAGGGAACCTCATTCCGAGAAACTCCCAAGCGATGAGGATGGTTGTCAAGAAGACAAAAGTTGGTGCCTTCACAAGGTTTAGGGTTTAGTTTTTACAGTAGGGGTTTAAGGATTAGAGGTGAGGATTGAGAGTCTAGCGGGTTCAGGCTTAGGTTTTTTTGAGTAAAGGTTTTGGGACTGAGTGGCTTAGAGGTTTGCTCAGGGTTTACAAAATGTGTTTTGCAACCCCTCAACCCTAAACCCCAAACCCTAAAACCCTAAACCCTAAACCTAAAACCCTGTGCGAAGACACCAAGAGGGACCCAAGTTCCCTGGTTTGCCTCCAGGGTTTAGGGATTAAGGGTTTAGGGCTTAAGGAATTTAACTCGATGGGCATGCCTGTTGATGGCTTTTTGGGGGGGCCAGAGAATAGCGATCAGGGGTTAGGGGTTTAGGGTTTAGGGTTCCAACATATGTTCATTTCAGGTTTTATGGAGTTACTCTGTTTCAGCCGGTAGGAATCATCTCTAATGAATACCCTCTCCGCAGTACCTGCCCAGTGTGTCCTCAAATCTTTTAAATTGCTTTATCTCGCGAGGTTCTGCAGTAGCCCCCAAAGCCAATGAATTTTCTCAGCCTGCAAACACCATTAGCACGTGGGGAGTTAGCAAAATCATGGTCCCTTATTGGGTACTCTTTGGGTACCGTCCCCACCACTATGCAACAGTTGGATATGAGAGAAAATATACTTAAACAAATATATGTATAGCCTTAATATTTCCCCTATCATGGGCTGCTACTGGTTGGGGGCAGTACCCAAGGTACTCTAACTTCCAGAGGGCTGTAGCTTTCAAGGGGTGATTATATAGGGGTGTAATTATAGGCTTCAGGGCCTAGGGCCCAAGATACATACAAAATCGGAGACTCAACACAAAAAGAGAAAGTGAACAAGTAAATGGACATGATAATTAGTAATAGGTTGTTTCATGTAGAAGCCAGACTAGCTACCACTAGCATTACTGAATCATTCTTACAGAACTATAGTATATAACTTACTCTCCACCGGATAATTTGAATAAACTTAGCCGCTAAACCCTGAACCCCGTGATACCCCTAAAGCCTAAACCCTAAATCCTATGTTTGCCACAGATTCACTCCTGGTATCCTTTAGAACCCTAAATCCTAATCCCTAAAGCCTAGGACCTAAATCCTAAACCCTAAACCTTAAGCCCTAAATCCTAATCCTTAAATCCTAAACCCTAATCCCTAAACTCCTAAACCCTAAGCCAGTCACCCCTTAAACCCTAAACTTTAGGGTTTCGGATGTTTGTTTCAGGGTGCGATATGACAATTGTCTGTGATTGACGAGGAAGGGAGACCAGTGGCAGAAGGCTCTCGTGCTGCTGGGCGCACTCTAGCCTTAAGGGGCTTCAAAGCGCTTATTGGGGTGGCCGGTCAGAAGTTTCGAGTGCCCCTTGGGGGTCCTTACAAACACGGATCGTAGCAGTTCAGGGTGTGTAAAGGGACCCCTGGTTTTCGAGTCCATGGATGAAGAACATTGGTTTGTTGTTGCATGGCCCCAAGGATCTAAACAGCCCAAGGCAGGTACAAGCCAGTTGTAGACAAGAGGGCCCCAAAGTGCAGTTTAATGGACTTACGGTTTAGGGTGTGGGGTTCAGCATCTCAAGTCCAGCCAAATAGCAAGTCCATGTTTTGATATCACCCCGCCCTCCCAGAACCCCTTGTCATCATTGATTTATGATTTGTACCCAGTTGCTCTGCCTTCGTTTGCCACCCCTGCGCGCGTTCCCTACATCCCGCTTGCGTATTTTCCTCTTGAACATTGAAAGCCTGTTTTCCGGACTGCGGCAAGGGAGGAGAAGACGCGCATGTTCTGCATTAGAATTATTCTCAATTTCCGGACTTCTTGAGAAATCAGCCCAGCCCCGGGAGCTCCAGAAAACCCTAGAGTTTAAGGGTTTCAGTGGCTTCAGAGGCCTCCGGGTCTTAGAAGTCCAGGTTCTAGGGCGTCCGGGCCTCCCAGTCTAAAGCCGAAATAACCCTAAACCCACAAAAACAGGGCGGCCCCATTAAAGTTGAAACAGTTGCAGGTTAGGTTTTGGGATTCTAGGGTAGGGGACGTTGATCTCAAAAATTCCAACACAAGATCTGCGTCGGAGAAGTCATCTAGCAGAGCATAAGCCCACAACAGCATACAGGTGTGCAAGGACCAGCAACTCGTGCAAGGACAACCTCAATTCAGGATTTTTTCATATTTGAAGAAATAGCTGCAAAGAGTACTGTCCATTGAAAAGTCCCCTATGCGGGTTTCCATGTTAGTTTGCGCGCGGGTCTTGCAATCCGCAACCCTGCGCCCTTTATTTTACACTTGGTCCCCTGAACCCTATACACCCGAAGCCCCTCTAAAACCTCGCCCTGAACCCGACACCCTTTCACCCAAGAATCTGAAGATCTACCTGAACCCCGAAAGTATCTAAAATGACGGCCTTTATGGCTATTATTATGTGTTTAGGGCTATTATTTTACCTACTTTTGGGGGCCGGGTAGGCTGCCTACGACCTAAACTAAACTTTGCGCTAAGGGTCCAAGGACCCAAATAGCAGGGCTTTAGGGCCCAAATGCTCTAATATTAATGGTATTTGGGCCCTAGAACCCTATTATTTGGGTCCTTGGACCCTTGGGGTTGTAAACCTTAATTTCTAAACCTTGGCCTTAAATCCTACGCCATAGGTCCCAGGCACCGAGCCCTCAACCCTGTATAACCTGGGTTGCTGCTAAGGAATTTAAGTTACGTTGCTATGAGAAGGAAACTCTATTGTTTACAATATACCAATATCATGGCATTTTTATCTGAGCTCCTTAACAGCAACCCAGTGAAGCTGCCACCCCTGAACCATAAAGCCAAAATTATACCTAACCCTAAACCCTAAACCTGAAACCCTAAACCCTATATTATATATCCCAGTATGGTCGTTTCCCAAAATAAGGAGACCCCAATATAGTATAATTTCTATTATTGGGACACCCCCAATGCACTCCTGATTTTAGGATGCCCCCATATATATCCTTTTAAAGGACCAGGGGCCCCACAGATGTATGTCAAGGTTGTTGGCTTCACTCTTGGATTCCTTCGTAGAGGCTTCGGTCGTCACCTACAGCGCCTCGGCTTCTTAAGGTTTAGGGTTTATAGGGGGTTAGGGTTTAGGGTCGAGGGTTCAGAGTGTAAGGTTTTTGTGGGGTTTAGGGTTCAGGGTCTAGGGTTTAGAGTTTAGGGTTTATAGGAGGTTTTGGGTTTAGCAGGAATACTTCATAGATTTTTGGGCTTGAGCAGTTTAGGATTTAGTCATCACTATCCGGCAACGCTTTTTTTTACACAAAGAATTACTGTAGAGAACAACTTACTGAGTATCCCATATATACTCGCTTATGTCGAGTGTGTCTACCATATGAGCGCTTTGGAGTCGAGGAGTTTAGGGCTCAGGGTTTATAGGGTTTAGGGAATAGTTGGTACTTTCTGTGAATAGAGGGACCCCCTTACAAATCGGGGCCCCCTACAAAAAACAGTACCCCTAATCTTGTGAAACCCCCATTAATAGGAACCATTCCAGTATTTTGCAATGCCGGGTTAGGTTCAGGGTTATGGGTTTCGTGTTCAGGGGGCTCATAGACCGGAGAGGGGTTTCTCAAAGCGTGCCTTCTAGAATTCTCTACAGCAAGGATGTTGTTGAACAGTCCTCTGTGGTACCCATTACTGGGTGAGGAAATGACCCAAGTGGCATGGCATTTCCCGGCCTGCCTTTAGAACCATTCAGGGTTTTGCACGATTGGTTTGATGGTTATTGGTTGTATTCCGGAGTGAACCTTCATGTGGACGGAACTCATCTTGCGCATTGCAAGATCCCTCAGGGAGGGGACGACCCCTGAACTCCAACAACTCCTAATCAACGACACCTGAACCCTTCATCCTACACGCATGCTAAAACCGAAATCGGGTAAACCATATTGCCATATTAGCAACCAGCAGGCTATTGTTTTCAGCTTTCCTCCTTGTTGGACCCAAGCAGGTGCCGCGATCAGCGCGTGTGAGAAGGGGCAGCAGTGGCAGCAGGCGCGCCTGGAGACACAGTTACAGTTAAGGAAGTCACATTCACATACCATAATATGGGGTGCCAGTAAATAATCTGGCAGCGGAACGTTCATTCCTCGACAACAACCCGGAAGACTATAAAAGGTGCAGGTGGTTTCTGGATTGGTGCTTTCTAAGGGAAAGATGTCAAAGTCATGACACTTTTGCAACGTCTAGTCTGGGACATCAGGCACAAACTTTTCCAAACTTGAGCTATGGTCTAAACTCCTTAAAGGGGGATATGCAGGGGATTATATATATATAGGGGGAAAAGCATGGGGGTTATTAAACGGGATACTAGGAATTTAGACTAAAGCTTACTCGTGATCTAGTGTAGAAGGTTGTGCAAGATTGCATCTTGAGAGAAGCCACATTGACATGGTGTGACCTTTGCGGTTGCTTGTGTCCTGGTCGTCGTCCTTGCAGCCTGTCTTGTGTTACCCCGAAACCTTAAACTCTCAATCACCTCAAATCTTGGAACCACTAAACCATCAACCCCTTGATCATAAAGCCCTGCACTCTGAACCCTGAACCTCAAGCCCTAAACCCTTGAATCCACGGGGAGGCCTTACAGCTGCAATCTCCGAATCCCTAAATTCTCAAACCCTGTTGACCAC
Source organism: Symbiodinium pilosum (assembly GCA_905231905.1). Lineage (NCBI taxonomy): Eukaryota > Dinophyceae > Suessiales > Symbiodiniaceae > Symbiodinium > Symbiodinium pilosum. The sequence goes on from CAJNIZ010046748.1 coordinate 82,314, forward strand.
AAAGCCTTGCACCCTTAACCCTAAACCAACCCTGAACCTGAAACCCGCCAACCCAAGGGTTCATGGGAAGGCCTTACAGCTGCTACTCACCATGGTTACAGTCAGCCTAAGCCCAAACGTGGTGACCTACACCGCCGCCGTTACAGCCTGCAGTTACTTTGCCTCATAGTTACTGTTTAAGGAGGAATGTTTGCACGACCTTGAGATCCTAAAGTCCTAGGAATTATGGTGGTCCAAGATTCCCTCCGTCAACAGAAGTTTACCGGTTTAGTGTGTAGAGTGTAGGGAAAAATTAGGGTGTAGGATGTAGGGTTCAGAGTCCCGATTTTGCGGTTTAGGGTTCAGGGGTATGCCAAGTACAACGCTGAGGGTCCATGTGCAAACAAATTTAATACCGTCGGGGTTCTGGTACTAGCAATTGTAGTACATCCTTAGGGGAAGTATATGAGCTATACTCTAAACTACAAGTAGTCCCCTTACTAAGCCCCTGTATAATGCCCTATGTGATATAACCTCGTTTAAGGATTTGAGACCCTAAACCCCAAAACTTAAACCTAAACCCTAAACCCTAACTCCCAAACCCTAAGCCCTAAATCCAAAAAACCTTAAACCCTGAATCCTAGACCCTATATACCACCCTTTGAAGGAGTCTAGACCATAGCTCATATGCTTGTTGGGACTCAGACCGCCAAGGTATCCGGGGTTGTAGTCCAGTTACACACCAAAAGAGGGGACCCTGGGACCTAGGTGCGGTTTAGGGTGCTGGGTTTAAGGTTTTAGGGTGTTAGGGGTTTAGGGTTTTAGGGTTTGAGGTTTAGGGTGTTTCGGGTTTGTATGGCTTAGGGGTTTAGGGTTTAGGATGTCAAGGTTTAGGGTTTAATGGGCTATAAGTACAGTTCTGAGTGCGTAAGTCACAATACCGTGAAGTTGGGATTGAGCATGGCGGTTTCAATCTTCTAAGACAAGGTAGGATACATGTGTATATATGTATATATGTATGTGTATACATATGCATATAAAGCCCCTCAGACTCTAGCATTCCCTACGCACACGCTATACACCCCTGTATGTACCCCGTCCAGAGCCTGGAGGATAATCAGGTGAACACACAGCATGGCATTGTCTTTACGGTTTGGGACCTAGGTACCTATGTGTAATGAATCTACATGCATACGTACATATGTACATACGTACACAGATACATGTATACACACCTTTATATATATATATATGTATACACATACACGCACCTCTGCATATATATATATAGAGAGAGAGGTAGATGCGTTTATATACATATATATATACACACTTTTCTACACAAGAAAGACAACACTCCTTGAGCTACTTTCGGCGGTTTCAAACCAACCGGGGTTCCCCTCACCCAGCCCAAACTTCTAGAATCCATGGCCACGTGTCAAACAGCGAAAAAGCCCAGGTAAGCGTAGAGTTCCAGATCAACTAGGCGGCGAAAGCATTAGTGAGACTATGTAGACGTTCTGTTCCCCAGCTTTTGCAAACCCCGACTTTGCGTTTCTGAGCATTTTTGTGACATTGACATGTCATAGATCAAAAGACTTACCAAACAGACCCCCCGAGAGGGTGCTTAACTTCGAGAAGACTGACAACCTGAAACCTGAGCTCCAATGAGACCTACACATTTTGTAGGGTGCTTAGCTTTATTGCCGATTATCTTCTAGATACACGATTAGTGGGCCTAGAAAAGAGGCCAGTCCTCAACCATAAAACTTTCAAGCCTCAACCATAGCCCGAAGCCCTAAACCTTAAATCTGTATGCTTCAACCTTATAAACTATAAGCCTGATTCCTGAGAGAGACAACTCCTCGACCTCAACCTCCGCGGGTGGTTGTACATTATCTTCAGCTTTGGCTACTGCAACCACTACGGAGTGTAAAGATGTAAGTTTTGATGCTATCACGGGTCCTGTGATGTTATCCCCAAAAAGGAACTGGCCAGTGCACACTTTAATCACCAAGCCGCCCAAATCCCAGCACCGAACTTCCAATTTTACACCCTACGCATTGTTTAGGGCTGTAAGTGTTTGGGGTGTATGTGTCATGCAGGTCTTTGGGGTCTTAGGCTTTTAGGGTTTGTTGCGTATACGTTTCTTTAGACTGTAATCCAGCACAAGCGCAGGCTGCGACTGTGCGCTTACGGGTCTTGTAAAATTCCTGAAGACCCAAAGCACTCAACTATCAACTCCAAACCCTACAGCCCTAAGTCCTTCAACTTCTGAGCCTCCGGGCCCCAAACCCCTAAATCCCCAAGCCCTAAACCCTAAGCAGCGACCGAAATTCCTTGGAGCTCCAGAACCAAGGTTCTGCGAGCCGCTGGGAGCATGCTCTGCAGGTCTTGCATACGATGGATGGCGATGGACTCACAGGTGGAGGGATTCATGAGTGTTGGGGATGTAGGGTTTATAGGGTTAAGGGCTGTAGGGTTTAGGCTTTAGGCGTCGGAGTCTGGAGTTTAGGGTTTTTGTCCGTTGAAGGGCCCTTGGCCCTGACCTCTGGGACAGAAGAATCACCATCAAAGCATTAGGGACTGACCGTTTGGCGACATTTGAGCTGGGACTACTATAGGGGTTATTAAGGGGGATACTAGGAATTTCGACCATGGCTCGACTGTCTAGGATATTCTGGATAGGATGTATGCGCTGTTTGGACTCGTGCAACTTTGACTTCTTGTTGTGTAACGGGCTAGGGTTCAGGAACGGCTTAGGGTTTCGGATAGGGTGCTTGCCCGTAAAACCCTAAGACCTCAGATTTGAGGCTCTGGGATTTGAAGTGTAGCGCATCAGGAGACACTGCACCCGAAAATCTAGGAAGCTCTACCACAGAACATGTTGTTGTTATGTCTATTTTTAATACCATTGTTATTATCCTTCAGTTTGTGGATCTCCTGCCCAATACGAATTAATTCGAGCGGAACCATTAAAAAATGGAAGACTATTTCTATAAGGGCAAGACTACTTTCAAAGGGACAGTTCGGGCTAGAATAATGAGGAGTTATGGGGTCGAGATCCAGGCTATTCAGTTAGGCTTGCATAGAAGGATTTACTATGAATTATTTGTTTTTGAGGCTACTGTGGGGCCGATGGTGAAGAAGACCTCCCTAATACTGAGTTCTCTGTTGTTCAATTGGAGGGAGGCGTTTATGATCAGGGGGAAGCGCGTGCTCGTACTACTAGAATGTGGCGCTATAAAACCTCAGACCCCTGAAACTCTATAAGTCCGATTGGTACAATGACGTTACTACTAGATGAGCTCTCATCAAGCTTGAGGCTGGCTCCTTGAGGGCTCGTAGGGTAGGTGGAGGGTTTATCATGAGTTCCGCTACCCCCCCGGAGGTTGCGCCCCATAATGAGGGCTATTCAGGGGTCAGTAGCGAGAAGTAAGGGTTGCGAAGGGGAACTGTTAAAGCTTGTTTTCTGTCAAAGTGTAGGACTTTCGAAGTCAAGTCAGCTACAGGCTTCGGGCTCCAGGATTTGTTTTCAGGGATTGCTTTCAGGCACACGGGGGCTTAGGAAATATGTGTACTCTACAACACCTCCGCACTTATTCAGGAGTAGCTCTAGAAAAATTAGTCCCTAAAGCTATGTGAAGTCTAAGGCTCTAAGCTCCAGAAAGTTGCAGTCTCTGCATCATGCCCTCATTTGTCTGTGCGGCCCACGGGGTCATTGGTGACCCTAGACGTGCGGCTCTCTGAGTCGCTGCTCCGAATGCTTCCACTCCAAAAAGCGCAAACCCTACAGCAAGCCCTACCTGTAACCCCAATGACCTACAGATTAGCAGTAATTGCGCTTTGATTAGTGGATATAAGCCATATAACTGTGGGTAATTGGGGTTACGGTAAAGTCTAAAGCAGGTCAAACTCGTGTAGCTTCTTCTTCCAGCGGAGTTAGAGTCCGGTATGCAACGTTGGAATGTTATTCCTATCTTGCTGCTGCCCATGGGGCCGCCGTGTGTGCTCGGGGGACAGCTACATTAGACTCAGGACAGATATCAGCGAACAAAACAGAGCTAAAGCATGGAAACAGCAACAAGATGTTAGCAGTCCAGTATCTGTCCTCGACAACACGCTGACAAAGGGGCACATCCTGTTCATCAAGTTGATGAACAAGAGTAAGGCCTAACACAATTCGGAATCACGCGCGTAGAGGCGAGCAAATCGCTCACACACTTGTCATGTTGGGTTTAGTGAGCTCATCAGGCTATACACTCCCCCAAACTAACATGGAAACCACTGTAGTCTTTATAGGGCCCTTTTTGGGTTTCCATGTTAGTTTCCGGGAGGGTATGAACAAGAGCCGAAACAAGTGAGGTGTTGACTTGAGCTTATTCGAAGGTAGTGCCTTGGCAATCCGACTTCCTGAAACCTAAGCCCTGAACCCCAATCCCTAAACCTTGAGCTTCGGAAATCTAAGCCCCAAACCGTAAATTGCAACCCTGATACTCTGAAGGGCAACTTATAATGATTTCACCCATTGACATAAGTGGCCAGCTATGGGCGGAGCTGGCACAAGCCCTCGATTTACTGGAGTTTAGTCGGGAATAAGAATGTATTCTATAGGGATCCTATTCTCTTATTTCCCTACTAAGCACCATTAAGTTGAAGAGTTCCTTGCAGTGTTTAAAAAGTGGGAGACCCTTTGCCCTTCTTTAGAGTTCAGGGTTTTAGGTTAAGTGGGAACCCAAACAAACAGAAAGGATATTGGTTCTCGCAAAGCAACCACGCACTTACTAGGTAAGGCCAAAAATCTACAAACAGTTCTTGTTTGAGTTCTCAGAATACACTTACAACCACCAGCCTGAACCAGTGTCCTTCAGCCTGCAAAATGCAATGTTGTCGGTTTAGGTTTTAGCCTAGGGCTTCGGGTTTTGAGACTTTGTACCCCGAAGTAGGTAACATAATGGCCCAGAACCCTTAAACAACAGCCCGAGCGGCGTTTATTCTGCATTCCCTTGCGGTTTTCGGTAGGGTTTGGGGGTGCAGTGTCTGACAGGTAACTTCATCACGTACGATGCGGCGCTCTACGCCTGTGATGTCGGTGCGCAGTGGTTGACTGCCGTGCTCCTGAGCGCCGTATGAACATGTAACCTACCTTTTGCACAGCATAGGGCCATTACTCCCATGACGGAGAATCAAATGGAAAAGAAAATGGGAATGCTTTGAACACTGGGATGATGTAAGGGTTTGCAGGGATTATGTGAGCTACTGTCAATTTTGGGGTCACGAAAGGACCATCAGGAGTGGACATAATTAGGGGTCTGTTTAGTATTTTACTATACGTAGTTCCCAATAGATTCCCTAATAAGCACCCATGTCCAGTACTTCTCAGGGAAATAATGACTGTAGCTTATCTACTGTGCTTTTTCACAGTTGAGGGCGCCAATGGGAACCATCTGCACCCAAAAATAAACTTGATACATATAAGGATGTTAAGTCGATTTTGATGGTCATGGGTAGTATTGAGAAACTCACATATCCGGAGGCGCCCGTACTTTTTTCGAGCCTCCCCCTCTTTAAGTTTCTCCGGGAATCCAAGATGCTGCCATGAGGGGACTTTTCACTTCCTCAGGGTTTAGGGTTTAGGGTATGGGAATCCCGATGTAATGTGATGCCCGAAAGGAATGGAATTCGAGCGTTTGTCTACCCGACAACGTGGGGTCCCTGTAAACGGGATTGAAGAATTTTCTTCCTTACTAACTGTTGAAACACATACATGAATATGAATGTCAATAACACTGCATTCTAGTAAAGTAGGCCCATACCCTAAGGGTCCAAGGACCCAAATACTTAATGGGGTTTGAGGGCCCAAATACCATTAATATATTATAGTACCTGGGCCCTAAAAGCCTGTTATTTGGGTCCTTGGACCTTTAGGGATACATTGGGGCAAACAACCCATGTCAGTAAGTATATTTTGCACATGGCCATCAGTTTGATCCTACTCGCGCTGCGTGCATATTGTTATTGCACACAGCTTAGGAAACTCGACTGAACGTATGCCCTGGACCACGTGGAGATACGCACGTAATGGCTCAGCAGCGTTTCAATCATGAAGGGCTTCTGATGACTGTTTGCACAGACCCCTGATGCATTCCATCATTGAGACATGTAGGTTATCCGTCGTGTTCCAAGAAAGCCCGGACAATAATGTGACACGAATTTGGCAAATACCTAAACAACTGTGATGCTTTTCTTGTTGCAGGGAAGGAAGGAGACCTGGGACCATCCTGGAAGGGCTTTTTAGGGTTTAGGGTTTAGGGGCTTAGGAACATCCAGTAGTCCCGCAGAACTAACATCAGTCATAGCACGAGTGCTTCGCAATTATTGACGCCAAAGCCCCACATCCGCCTAAACCGCCCTGTGTCCCATCTAAGTGTCCATCATCTTTTTGATTTACCTCTCCATTGTTCCCCCTAATCTATACCTACTACCCTAAGCCCTAAAACCAATTATACCCTAAACCCTAAATCCCCATATCTCTCACTTGCTCCTGCTTCTTCTCCTCAGGCTTCTCTTGGTGGATTTGGACGGCGGCTCCCTACAAGCTTTGCACGCGCACACGGCCGTTGACGCCTCCGCTTACTGAGCGCACGTTGTCCCTGTTTCCATTGAGTGCAATCAGGGATTTTTAGGATTGCCGCTGGCGTCAACTTTAGAGACAGGTCTTATGCTCAATAAGATCAAGGCTTACGGCAGCCCGAACAACATGCAAACCCTATCATGACTATGCTTGTGCTGCGCATAATGCTTCCTAAGCCCTAAGCCGCCTAATGCACGCCTCCCCCGGGCTACAATTCCCTGAGCTGCTATTGTCCAACATCCTGAGCACTTGCAACCGACTACATTCTCCCATTTCCTTAGAAACTCCTTTTCCAATGACAAGCCCAATCATCGTTTGATAAGAATATTTGTGTAGTATAAGTCTAGGGGACCCCCGCATTATGCAGTGTATGGTTGGGGGGAGGTTACAATATGGTCATTCCAGCCGACAATAGTTCACTTAATCGCTCTGGCAGCTAAGAAAATCATGAGTCTGATAATTAGTTGCCCAGTCCTTATACAAAACTCGTGGTCTCTTTAAGTCGGTTCTATCTGTGAAACACAGCGATACTGATCATGGTATGTAAGGACCCTAAACCCTAAAAGCTAAAAGCTTTATCTGGAACGGATCAACAGGCCACCAAACTTACTATGTGCAACAAGGTGAACAGCCCAACCCTCAAATTAAGGACACGATGTTCAAAATGCGATAAGGCTCTAAGTTTGGTGTGGAGTTTCCAAAGACAGCAACCCCCATAGGCAGCATTACACAGGGCTTATATTGATGGGGATGGGTACATTCCCTTACTCCCTGGGTTCAGGAATTATGTAAGGCATCCTGCCCCCCACTCTTAGCAGGGATCCATGGTTCAAGCTCCATGTCAGGAGGATTCGAATGGCGTAGAGGGGTTATATGAGCTATTGTCTAGACTACTTAAAGGGGTTATATAGTGGAGTCTCTAAGGGACTATTATAGGCGTTTTAAGGGGGATAGTAGGAGTTCAGTCTATGGCTCATGTAAGGTGACATGAGGAGCTAGATAAGGGGGAGTATGCTGAAAGACGCCTTGGGCGTAATGGATGTATTACATGCACCTTGACAGCCCCACGGTAACCCAAGGGTCCGTCAAAGTGTATGGCTTGCTATCAGGTGCCCTTAGAGCATTTTAGGGTTTAGGGTTTGGGTTTAGGGTTTAGGGCTTAGGGTTTAGGGTTTAGGGTTTCGGGCTTCGGGTTTAGGGTTTAGGGCTTGGGGGTTAGGGTTTAGGGCTAAATCCCTAAACCCTAAACAGTGTCGTAGCTTCCCTCTTACACACCGCGGTTGTAATTGAATGAAGGCTCCATGAAGCCCTGGGGAGTTTCTCAAAACTCGGGTTTCCCAAACTTAGGGGTACCTTTGAAAGGGTTTATAAGGGATATAGAAGGATGTATATATAGGGTTTCAGGCTTACGGTTTCCCTATAATACGGGTCCGGATTATACCATATTTGGGTCCTGCTATTTATGAAAACTACCTTACCCAACTACCCCTGCCTGAAACCAGAAGTATGGTGTCCGCTGACTTTTTTCAACCCTATGCCCTAAGCCCTAAACCCTAAACCCTACCTGGACCCTGCAAGTAGGTAAAATAATGGCCCCAAGCCCCCCAAAATAGCCCAAAGGGCAAGTATTTTACACACTTTTGGGGTTCAGGTAATGCCTTCTCGAGCTCACTTTTTAGGAAGAGAGGTGTAGAATGCCACAGGGGGACGCAAGTTGCCGGTAACCCTTCAAACTAGGGCTTTAGGGTTTAGGTTTAGGGTTTAGGAACTATTCTAGGGGTCCCTAAGGCGCCTCAATTTGAGAAACTCCCATATCCGTGTCGAAATGAGTTTGGCAAAAAAGGAGCTTAAAGGATGTGATGGGTGTTGAGGGCTCAGGGAAGGGAGTTTAGGGTTTTGGATTTAGGGGTTAGGGCCTTGGATTCAGGAGTTAGGTTTCAGAGCTTTGTGTTGGACTGCAAACCAAAGGTTTCGCTGAGCTTAAACCTTAACCTCTAAGCCCTAAAGACTACTCTCAGGTGTAGTGTGCAGATCGCGCATTATTTCTGATTGAAGCGCGTATGAGTGTTATCTCTACTTCCGTAGGCCCACAAGAAGGTAGATGGCGATTCTAGAGATTTAGGTTGAAACTTGCTGTAAAGGTCCAGGTACTTCCGCAACCTAAACTATACCCCAACATATCGCCTGTATAACCCCAATATATACCCCAATATACTTTGGTTTTGAGGACCAGCGAGGTAATTGTATCCTGGGCCAAGGCTTTTGGGACAAGTCTACGGACCCTAACCTTCAACGTGTTTCAATGCGTTCTACTACCAAAATCACACCCAAAAAGTGGGAGTGGGGGATCTAGCCTATCCGCTTTACACCGCTTTGCGGTAGACACTGTTCATACCGGCCTATCACTCCAAAATAGATGGCTACTTAGACTTAGGCAGTCCCCGGAACCCTACCTGCATGCCTGGATATTCCGCATTTATCGCCGGCCCCTGCGTTTGTCAGGGGTCTCCCATCTTGAGATACTTCCATATTCCAGTTGTTAGCTGCGTAGACCTGAAATCTTGCACTACCACCCCCTCCTCAGACCATAAAATCCGATATACAGTTCTTAAACCCTGTAACCTGAAAAGGACCCTAAAGTGACCCGAGACAGGAGGCGTCATCCGAAGCGAAAAAGCCTAAGAGCTGAACCCAGGCCGACCAGTTAGCTATAGGTTTACATAGGTTTACAGGGTTTAGGGTTTAGGGTTTAGGGTATGTAGGCTTCTATAGGGATGTATAGAGTTGTCATCTTGTCATCTAATCGACTAGTAAGTCTGTAGGGATCCACAAAGTATTGTCGATAGTGAAATTTCTGGCTGACTTCAGTTCCGGGTAGAGGGCTAAGGGTGTGGGGTTCAGGGTTTAGGGTTTAGCATCCAGGGCTGAGGGTTTAGGGTTCGGTAGGGTTTAGCGACAACATAGAACATGGCACCTTCTGGTTAGGGTCTAGGTTTCAAGGTTTAGGAGTGGGAAAGCTAGAAGCTATGATTCTTCCCGGTTTAGGCAGTTGGTAAGACATTGATGCCCTCTTTCGCAGCATCTCACCTACGTAGTCTTTTACGCATCCAATGTTGCAATGCGCGAACCTTTGAAGATGTTCTCAGAGATTCAGTTATTGCTTCTGTTCCCTCATGTTGTGGGACCCTCGTAATGCAGATAGTGAGAGGGGGCGAACAAGAGAGAGAGAGAGAGAGAGAAGAGGAGTGGGGGCCGTCGGGCTTTTCCATAGCCATCATGAAAGAAAGAGAGGAGAGAGAGAGAGACGGAGAGAGTCTACGAAAACAAGCCTAGACGCGTACAGCAAGCACATCGAGGAGGTGCGATCCTACTACCAGAACACCGACATCACCGGCACGGCCACACGGTTCGCAGTCGCGCGAGACCTGGTTTTGAACAAGATGACCTCAACCGTCTTCTTCCACCTGCGGAACAGACCTCAAGCCTTCCCCAGGATGGGATCACGGCCCTCGATGTCTCGCATAATAGTACGCATGCGTCGCTGGAAACGGCGATTGGGAATGTGGCCCTCGCGCTCACTCCTGGAAAGTGCTTGCTCCTGGGCGCCGGAGACTCCCAAGCCCTGTTCTCCATGGTGAAAGATGATGCCCTCGCAACCGCGGTCACCCAGGATCCGAGATACTCCAATTTGCCAACAGTGCCCGTTCCGGCCCATTTTCTTCTTCAGGTGGGTTTAGGGTTTAGGGTGGCTAGCCCACCAAGGATCCCCCTAATCGTGCTCCCCAATTCGGTTTAGGGTTTAGGGTTTGGGCTTTAGGGGCCTTAAAGCGTAAACCCTAAATCCTACACCTTATGTGTACATGTTTCGTGTTTCAGGCCTCTTGCTTAGGTTGATAGTGCTCACAACGGTTGGTATGATGTGAGCTGCAATCTAAGCTCCTGAAAGGGGCTTGGTTATGTAGGGGATTATTCATTATTGAGGGGGGTTACTACAGGGGTTGTTAATGGTGATACTAGGAGTTTAGACTATAGCTCATGTAGCAGCCCAAGTACTTAGCAGGTTTCCATAGGAGACCTCGCGTGAGTGTAGAAAGAGTCGTCCACCGACCCCTAGCCTGATAACTGATAACTTAGCAACAAGAAAGGGTGTAAGGTTGAAGGAGGGTTTAAAGGTCCAGGCAGAATTGCCCTAACCACAAAGACAAGTACCAAGTCAGTCGGAACGCATCAATTGACACAGCCATACGCACGGTAAATGAGCCTAAACAGGATATCGAATGCAGAGAAAGTCCCCACTTGCCTTAGGCCCTGCCGGTTTCAATGGGTTGGTACCTGCAACGTTCCCAGAACTGTTCTTTCTGTAAACCCTAAACCCTAAAGGTAGCTTCTTCTGTCGTTGTAGGCAGACACTTACGGCCTTTTGGGCTTTTATTATGAAGGGCGCTGTATGAGCAAGGGTTTAAACTCCTAGTATACCCCTTAATTAATATCCCCCATAATACTCCCCCGTGTAACCTCCTCCTATAACCCCCTTTAAGGAGTTTAAATTCTAGTTCGTATGACATTCATTTGTACTGCAGAACTCGACCGCGGAAGTGAAACGGAGCTGCGTACAGTTTTCCGAGCTGCGAGGCAGATTCGGTCACACCAGTGCCAGTGTTCAGTTCTAAGTGCATGGGGATATTAGGGTTTAGGGTACCTTTGATAGGGGTATATGGGGATATGTAGGGCTTCGGGTCTAGGGTACCCCAGTAGTCCTTTTTCCATGTTTATTTTGCGGTCATTGGGAAAGCGGGTACCCTCATTGTTAAGGGGTGTAACCCTAAACCCATTGTTAAGGGGTTACTGGAAAACCTAGGCTTGATAAAGCCTCATCAGTCCTTCTAGTCAGAGCAGACGAAGTGTTCGGAAAGAGACGAGTTTAGGTGAGCCATAGTCAACACTCCTAGTATACCCCTCAATAACCCCTATACTAGCCCCCCTTCAAGGAGTTTAGAGTATAGCTCAGGTGATTGAAGCAGATTTCTTGAGATGGCAACAGAAAAGAGCACCAGTATCTATCAGTGCTTGGAAATAGAGTTAGTACTAACTAGTGATAATAGTAATAATTCTCGAAATACTAACAATAATAACAATAATGGTAATAAATCTAGTCATAGTGATGATAGCATTGACAATGATAATTTATTTTTTGATTCTCACAAAACCCCAACAGACAGCTAACATTGTTTTCGGGGAGGGTTCCAGGGCAGATTCAGATGGTCGTCCAAGGGTCCTTGAGGTCCCTTGGTGGGTCTCAATAGGAAAGTGCAAAGCTTAACTCTCGAACCCAACCTAGTATAGGGGTCTCAGTGTAGAAAAGGTTCTGGGCGAATTTTCGGCTCTATGTATTTAACGGAAACGGTTCGAAGGCAACAGCATTGGAAGGTGGGTGCAATGGAGCCACTGTGGTTGCAAGACATCTTGCGCGGGTACAAGGTTTCCTCCATCCTCCATAAGAACCATTGTAGGAATATCAGGGAAGGTGCCCTGAACCCTGCACCCTAAACCTTACCTAAGCCACCAATGTAAGAAACATGATAGCCCACCACCCTTAAAAACAGCCCAAAGGGCCATTATACTATGTGCGTTGGGGCTTAGATGATATGATTATATACGTATGCGTGTGTGAATATATACATATATATACATATCCCCTATACCCCTAAACCCTAAACCCTGTAGTAGATTGTTACTGAGTGGTGGCAGGACCCAACTTAAGACTCAGTGACTGTGGCTGCCTTGTCTGTGCATCATCGCATGGCTGGAGGCCATGGATCTGGCAGACCTTTAGGAGGAACTTCATCTGTTCAGAGAACTTTGGGTTTTAGGGCTTGGGGTTTTGGATTTAGGGGGTTCATCCCAAGGATTCCTATCTAGTTTGTCTTTGAGTTTATTATGGCTCTCTGGTACTTCCCCACCAGGAACTGCATAGGAGTTTCTGGGTAGGGTTTAGGGTTTGGACCGACATAGGGACAGGTAAGTTCAACTCGACACCCAGCAGAACGAATCCAGGGGTCCCCTTCTCGCCCTCCATGGGACTTCCCAGGCTCCCCCAATTAGGGATATTTGGGGCCAATTGAAAAGAAACGGGCAGTAGGGGAATCCACATGAGCTATCGCCTAAATTTCTAGTATACACCAAAAACTTTAGAATACTCCCCTATATAATTCCCTGTATACCCCCACTTTCAGGAGTTTAAACTCTAGCTCACATAGGAAGTTCTTCGAAAGGCCTTGCCAGACGTATCTCTTACAAGCTTTATGCGAGGGACGTTGTCAAAAGACCTTGTCCCACATTGCAAGCCATAAAAAACGTTGGGTTTAGGGTGTAGGGTTCAGGTAAACCCCACACCCTAAAGCATAGACCCTTACTTTGACAGCCTCCCCCCTCCCATGTGTCTGTTTGGCAGTGGGATGCGATGGCTATGATCTTCTCAGCCCATTGCAAAATAGTTTAATCAAGTAGGAACCAGGGGGTTGTGGTGTCAGTATATCAAGTTTTTTTCGGGAAAATGGAGACACAGACGGGGCATCACATGCAACATGACATGGAGACTCGGGTCTTTGGGGGGGTAAGACAGCTTTCTGGAAGCTCCAAATGTCATTCTGCAAAGTGTCTTCGCCGAATGACCCCGAGATGGAAAGCAAAGGAGCTGAGGATCACCAGAGATAGACTTGGATATTGTAGAAGCCTGAATGATTACCAACATGATCACCTTACATGCCAGATGGAGTATGGCTTAGTATCCACAAAATCCTGATCGCATTTTAAAAGTCTGCAAAGGCTCCCAAGGCTGGGTCATGTGGTGCCGTCCGGAAGTTCTGATAATATAGGCCAGTTGCTGGGTGTAAGGCGTGTCCGTATGCAGGTTTCCGCTACTTTCGGAGTTGACTGATGGCCAAGTTCGGGAAATTTTGGGCAAGCTCATATGTAAGACTGCATACGCCAAGAGAACCCACGTCAAGTCCCACAGCCAGTCAGGCAGAGTGTTTGACGCGTCTGGGCTTGGTCGCGGATTCAGGGAGGGTTGAAGCTTTCGGGCCAAAAGCATCTGGAGTTGGGGATCGGGGACACCCTTGCGTATGCGTATCTGGTAAAACATGCTTGGGCACAGCCCGTGGAACTTCAGCATATAAAAACTAAAGATTATCAGTCTGCACTGACCTCTCCTGCGAGTACCTCTGTCAGATCCCGGCCTCAGCGCTAAGAAGTATAATGTCTTTCTGAACCATGGAACCCTAAACCTTAAACCCTAATTCATGGGTGGTCCAGGAGTTGTTGCTTCAAATGCAGTGGAAGTTGAGGAATCAGCAAAGGGTCTTACTGTAGAATAGAGTTTGCGATTCACACCGTTGGTCATCATGCGCTTGTGGGTTTGTTCATGTGCTGGCACGAAAGCTGAAAGCTACTGGCTTTATGAAATACTATTGATGCCTTCACGCATGTCATAAATCGCCCCTCCATCAAGTGAGGGAACCAGAAACCTGTTGTTGTCTGCATCTGCTCCAAAATGGGCAGGAACCTCTTTTGGGGACTCCCCAAAACGAACTCCGCAGACGTCCGCAAACAAACTGGGAATTCATGTATGTATGTATATATATATAGATAGATATTCGTATATTCTATAACTCGGTATCCATCGAAAAGCTCAGGCGCGTGGGATGCGAGGAACTTTTAGATCCGTGACTCTTTTACAAGGTCCTTCAGGGGTCGGGGTTGAGTGGGAGGTGCTACAGGTGCGGAACTTCAATGGGGGGATTATCAAAATTATGGTCCTTTTTTGGGTCCCTGTTATAATACGGGGCCTTATACGGGGCCTAATTTAGGGGACCCAAAAAGGGAGCATAATTTTGACAATCTCCCAATGGTTGAGGAGTATCATTTTCGGGGTTTAGGACCGCTTCGGGACCTTGTAACTCTTGCTGGATGTGACCCCGCCTGAGTTGGAAAAAACCGTGAGACGAACGCCAGGCTTCGTTGATTTCAGGCCTCGGGTCAATGAACCCCCCCGTACCTGAACCAAAAAAAGTATATAGAGGGCGGGGGGTGTGGTTGGGCGATGATTGTCCTACATGAACGTGCGAATGAGCGGTAGGTTTGGGTTCTGGTCGGTTTTGGGTTTCGGGGCCTATACATTTGATATTTTATAAGTCACATGATTCGGCACTCCAACATTGAAGGCAGTTTTTGGTGAATGCGGACGGGGCCGCGACAATTGCTGGCATTGATTTCCTCAAGTTCTGCGTGAATTTGTTTGGACTCTCAACTTCAAGGCCCCTCGAGCTTGTTGTCAATAGGACTCGGGTTTAGGGTTTAGGGTTTAGGGTTTATAGGATTTAGGGTTTAGGGTTTATCATGTTCCCGTCACATTTGGTTATTATTGCCTTGAAAAAGGGTCCAATATGTTGCGTTCTCTGCTGTCTTCTACGGGCAATTCAGTAGTAATGGGTCTATAGGCCCTCTCGCGATCTCTATACGCCGCCATTCATGTTTCTCATCCATGCCCCGGGGGATGTAGGGGCATATACATATATATATATATTGTCTAATTTATATTTACTCACATATTTTCATAATGTTGAGAAAGTTCGCCATATCCACGCAACCCCTTCCCGGAGCAATCGCGTGGGGATTTCGGTTGGGTTCGGGGGTAAAGGTTCGGGGCTTGGGCGCAAAGGATCGCCCTGAGGTTGATGTTCTGTGCAGCCTCTGGCTGTCGAGATTCATTAAAGGGGGGGATTGCTTTGCAACTTTGTAAGAACAACCGTGCTGACGCTTCAGGGGCAGTGGAAAAGTAAATCCCCCGCTTCTGGAAATCCAGATGTTAGTGATAGCACCCATACTCACTCCCACTCCTTAAAACCATAAACTGCATGCCCTGGGTGCTGGGGATTTTTGAAAATCGGGAAACCCAAACATCCAGCTCAACATGTTCTATAGTTCTCATTGCGGGACACCCCGAAACAGACCCTTACTTTCGTATAGCTGCATGTAGCCACACAGCGCAGGATGATGGGCTTAAGCGTTAGTGGCGGTGGTGCAAGCCAAGCTGATGAAGATGCTGGAGCCAGGCCTCTCTAAGGTTTAGGGAATAAAGGATTTCATTGCCGTCCACCCCGAAGACTCCCCCAGGTTTTCAGGAGCTAATGCGGCACATGTACGGCGTTATAGGGTTCTTAATCTTGGGAGGGTACTAGTGGGGGGATAGACTTGCAAAACCCATAATTACGAAGGGGATAGACTAGTAACCCCTAATTGAGAAGGGGATAGAAGTGTAACTCCTAATTAAGAAAGTCTAATCCCAAATTCGACGTGCGGACCCCTATTGGGCCGTTTAGGGTTTAGGGTTTCCAGGGGGATGAACATGTCGGTATATTGTAGGCGCATGGTGACTCCGTGGTTTTTGGACCTTTAAGTTTTTATGGCCTATACTTCTACCCTTCTGGGATTTGGAGGTTTAGAGTTCCATGTTTTTTGGGTTTAGGGCTGGCAGCCTGTGCCTCCCAAGCCCTAAGCCTTACACAAGCGTTTTGCCGCCTTGCTGGGCGGGGTCTTGCGGCATGTAATCTGTAGTTATGTAAATATACATATGCCATAGTATATGAACCATTGTCTAAACTCCTTCAAGGGGTTAAATGGGGGACCATATCGGGGACTACTATAGGGCTTATTAAGGGGAATACTAGGAGTTTAGACTGTGGCTCATACCCTAAACCCTAAACACTAAACACTAAACCCTAAACCCTAAACCCTACCTAGAGAGCCAAGTGTTACAGAAATTTGTGTATCGAATTATTCTTGCCCGATCCCGCTTAAAAACCGCTCGCTAATGAAAATGTGCCCGCCTTGAAGAAAGCGCCCGGATTCGCAAGCCTTTCCTGTAAAATTCGAGGTTTAGGGTTACTACCTGGTATGTTAATAGCTTGAGTAAGGGGATCCCTTGCCCATAAAGCCCCAAAAATCCTTCCACGCCCATGTGCACACACATCATGCACATCGAGTTCGAGATGGTTCTTTTGGCCACATCCTCAGCACAAGAATCCGTGACGCGTCCACTGTCGCACATATAGTGCTTTAGCGCGCTGTAACGTGCGCCTTGCCATCAAGGGCTTTGCACATCTTCTACTCAAACGGCAGATCCTGCCGATAAAATCTTCGTCGCTCCAACACATAAAGTTGCTGAAGCTTAGGATGCGCACGCATTGTCGGTCCAGCTGGTGTTGGATATACAATCTGAGTTTGTGCATGGGCTTCATAGGCAAACATTCTGGGTTGCGGTTTTAAGCCTCGAAGTAAATAAGACATGCCAATATAGATTCAAGGAACATCAAGTGCGAGAGCATGTGCAGTTTGGGGCGTATTTGGAAGAGTTGGTGGCCTGCTTTTGCTGACAGGGAGGCCAACGTCGCATAGCCGTCCTAGTGG
>CAJNIZ010046748.1:105917-132666 GCA_905231905.1 Symbiodinium pilosum
GCATATGGGGATTGGTTTAAATTCCCTATAATACGGGGTCCTATATTTGGGTTCCCATTATAATACGGGGCCCTATATAAATTTCCCCCATTTTGGGAACAGTAATTTAGGGAAACTACCATATGGTACCCTAAATGATAAATTCGGGGGTAATAAGCACCACCCCATGTACAACCCATTCCGAAGCCTCCCGGGCCATCATCTGATAGCTCAACCCTTGAACAATGTCGAGCATAGTAGCCTGTCCCTGAGGGTCCAAGGACCCAAATAATGAGGGCTTTAGGGCCCAAATACCATTCATAATATAGTATTTGGGCCTTAAAACCCCATTATTTGGGTCCTTGGCCCCTTAAGGTCCATGTTCCTTTCCACTCCTTCAAGCTTTCAAGTAGTATATTCGCACCTTGTCACCAAGATATACAGCCTTGAACCCTACCCTGAGTTCACAGCCGTTCAAAGTTTCAGCGGGCCACAGCCAAAATTAAGAGCATCCTGTTTTCATAATGACAAGCAGAGGGACAGTAAATTAGGCGCTGGCAGTAGGAGGCACGTCTTGGACGAAGCAGATGGCACTTAGATTTGTCCTCCTTGCTGTTGTGACTCTTGGCGATGATCTGTACAGGTCATCCAGGCATTCCACATGTACAAAATCGCGGGACGATCCATCGAGTGCGTCCAAGCGCAGGAGCGGCTTAATCCTTGGTCGTAAGGAAGTTCTCGCGGAAGCCGCCATAGTCATAGCCATAGCCCCCCCCCCACTGTAGCTGGAAGAACCCGTGCACCACGCGTACCGCCATTCCTTAGGAAGTACAATATTTCAGGGATCCTATGTGGTGCAAGATTTCTTCCATCCACCCAAGTGCCTGCAAATATGGGACTCCCCTCAGTGGAGTCCCTCGAAACTCCCTTGTCAAAGACATAGCAAGACCTTCCCATTATTATAGGGCATGCTCCTTAAGTAGTACCCCATTGGATGTCTTACCCCATGCGCAGAAAGCCCAATACGATCTGGCTTCTCATCAATATACTCCATGTCAAGCTCGATAGTTGACATTATAAAGCCCGTCAACAGTTCAAAGCAATGTAACTTCAGCGCTGTGCAGCACCGGGGAAATTTTTTGGGTGCATGTAGAGTTCCTGTGGTGGTTACTGTGCCTTCATGCAAAGCCTCCATGGATAGTTCTCAAAGTTTGGGAGCCAAAAGAAACACAATCAGTTGAGGCCGTAGTTAGGACCCCAAACTGGGACCCATTGATTCCCACATGGCTGCGGAGCAACCCATGTACTCTATGAAGTCGCAATGTCCAGACATTTTTGCACAAGCCATGCCTGATTGTCAGCCACCCAAGCCCAGAATCCCCAAACCGAACTCTGAACCCCTGATTCCGAGAGCTGAAACTTAACACCTAAGCCCTGGTCCCTAGAGTTCCCAAGTCCTCAAATCCTGACCCCCTGAACCCTGAACCATGCTATCAGGGCCTCTGCACCCGAAAAAACCTTGTTTGCCAACATGAAATCCCTGAAACCTCAAAAGCGCAAACCCCAAACCCCTAAACCCTAAGCCCTAACCCCTAGACACAAAAGGGTCCATAATTTTGACAACCACCCATATAACCCCAATATATACCCTATTGTAATATAGTCGTTTCCTTTTTTCTTTTCCATTATCCAAAAATCACTCCAATTTTACTCCAACATAACTAGCCCTAAACTTTCCTAAGCCCTAAACCCTAAACCCTAAACTTTCAACCCTTCTCCAGGATCCTGGCTCCAGGAGCCGTCCACGCAGCCGGCGACGCGAGCGCAGCCGTAGCTGGGACGGAAATGGTGATCCTCCTTGGGGGTTTAGGGTTTAACTAGGGTTTAGGGTTTAGGGGTTTAGGGTTTAGGGGTTTCGTGGTGTAGGTTTGGGTTAGGGATTCAGAAGTTTAGGGGTTCAGGGTGCAGGGGTGTAGGGATTCAGGGGTTTAGGAGTTTGAGATTTAGGGGTTTAAGGTGTAGGGTTTGGGGCCTAGGGATTCCCCACACAGGCTTGGGTTTAGCGTTTAGTTGAATCTCTTCTAGCTACTTGCAAGCATTACGCTCCTGCTCGTAGCGTGCCTACCAGTGATCCTCCACCCTGCTTCTGGTTTAGAGGAGGTTTGGGGGAAAGGGGTGAGGCGCGAGGGCTCAGTATTCACCATTTTTGTCAGCTTTTAGGGCGCAGAACTTAGGATTTTTGAACTTTATTGTTTGGTTTTGGGGGGGGGGGGTGTGCCATTCTCCTAGTGATGAAGCTGCCCCCCCCGGCAAGAATACACATTCCACGGACAACAACACTTAATTATATACAGGTGTATGTGTGTTTATGTACATAGGTGAGTGGGATGAATATCGTGCGCGGCGGTGGTGGTTCATTGTGGACAGTCTTGGTAAAAATGCTAAGACTGTGACTAGACATGTTCATGTGGTGGTAACCATCAGTAATGCAGATTATGACGGCCTCAGCCGACCTCGGCCCAAATGCTAGCTGATACAGAAGAACACCCAAAATAAGCTGGAACAAAAATTCTCCACCATGACGTTACTGGGTTGCTGTTAAGGAACTTAAGTTAAGTTACCATTAAATGGGTATATATAGTAAATAATAGAGTTTCCCAAATATAGTAACTTAAATTAAGTTCCTTAACAGCAACCCAGGTTAAGAACTTAGGCTGCCAGCCTCTGCCCAGCTAAAATGGAACCTCAAAGTAGGACCTGTAAAGACTATCATCCTTGCGAAAAGGATACATGCATAGGGTGCCACCGTACCAGGAAGGGAGGTAGAATCTCGGCTATCCTTGGCTTGCGTCCGGATCTCTAAACCCGAACACTGAATTGGAGCCCAAATCTCTAAACTCTAAACTCCAAGCCTTGAACTCCCAAAAGCTTACACCCCAACCCCTAAACTGAATAACCCAAAGCTCAACTTCCCCAACCCTAAACCCTAAACCCGATCAACAGTCAGGCAGTGCACCTCGCCGTGCCTCGGGCAATGGATGGTCATGGCAAGCGTTTGCCGGTTAAGTATTTATAGGTTTTTTTTGGGTTTAGCGCGTAGGGTAGATTGGGTATAGAGTTTAGGATTTAGGGTCATTACCCCTTACAGTAAGTATTGGCACAATGGGTAATAGGAGTCAGAAGAGCCACTTAATAAGGACAGGTTGCTGTAAGGAGGGAAATGACCCAACCTAGACCCTACTTTCAGGTCCATGCATGCTAGCAGTCTCTTGCTGATTGTTGTTTGAACCCGATTAGAAATAGATATTCGGGGACTCAGGGGGCTTACAATCGGGTTTTACTTGGAGTGAGCGGTAGCTTTTTCTGAGTAATCGTGGACGTTTATGTTCTCAGAGGCACAATACTAGATCATAAAAGGGATCCTACTACCACCTCAAGTATTTTGCTGACTTGAAGGGTATTGGCCTCGCTGGGCACGAAAAGGTTCATGAGTAGTTGTGGTCAAGGGTATCAGAGATTGGGCTATATGTATGGCTCCTTAATTCATAGCTGTAACTACACATGAACCTTAGTAACGACAGCCTACTGTTGATACCGAACGTGATCTTAGAGGCCACCCCAAACCCTAAATCCTAATTCCTAGGAATTTCTAGAGTTCATGTAGGGGCTATATGGGGGTATATAGGTTTATACACGGATGTGGGGTTTATATGGGGTTGATGTGCAGGATCATGCCGCGCAGGGATCCTGGCTTCAGCACCAGCAGTGCTTTTGGGGAGTTCCTAACTGAGGAGTCACCAACCGCCAAAAGGGACCAACTTTGGGTCCAAGTATACAATACTGTAGCCCCAAACAAACACGCCACTTGAGCCATGACTACCAGGAGTGCCCTGACTCTTGGCGCCGTAGGCGCCTCCGTTTTAGGAGCATCGGCGTTCGTGGCACCGTCCACCGGCTGCAGCAGCACTGGCAGCGCCCTGAGAGGAGCCCAAGTCACATACACCGAGTCCAGCAATCAGGCAAGCTCAGGCCAAACAGCTGCTACTGCAGTGGCCACAGCTGCGCTAGTGCTGGTGTCCAGCCGACGGGCTGCACGCGGCAAGACCGCCCGACGTGCAGAGGCCACAGGAGTCACAGACGAGAAGCCCTTCGCAGGCGGTTTGATTGGAGGCGAGTCTGCCTTCGCAGGTCAGGACTTCAATTTCGACCCGCTTGGCCTGTCAGTCAAGTGCGAGAAGTACTTGCCTTGGTTCCGAGAGTCAGAGCTCAAACATGGCCGCATTGCAATGCTTGCTTTTGTGGGTTTGGTAGTTCCGGAGGTTGTCCGCATTCCTGGATCCCATCCTTGCTATGCAGCAAAGACCGTTGTGGATGCCCACAACGCCTGTGCAGGAAATCCTCCCTTTCCATTTCTCATCAACACCGGCGACTTCTTCGCTGGCGCGGATGACCAGGCAGGTCCCCTCTTCCAGGTCTATGCATTCTGCGGTCTCATCGAGATGTTGACAACCTTCGCAAAGACCTGCAATGTCTCAAACAAGCCTGGCCTCACCCTTGAGAATGCTGGCGACTATCAGCTCGGCACCAGCTTCCTTCCCAGTGACCCGGCCAAGGTCAAGGAGATGAAGCTTAAGGAGTTGAAGAATGGGCGCCTTGCCATGCTGGCCTTTGGTGGTGCAATCACGCAGGCAACTCTGACTGGCAATGGCTTCCCCTGGCTCTACGCGCAGAAGGAGCAGAAGTCCTTCGGACTTAGCTCCTCAGTGTCAGTGGCTAAGACGGGCTCCTTAGTGGCCGGCCGTAGCCAGAGCCAAAGAGGTGTGGTTGCAAGGCAAGCTGGCTACAAGATGAGCGCAGCTGTTCCTTTTCTCCCCATGTCCCCTGCTCTGGAGGGCATCCCCGGTGAAGAAGAGGGCTTCGACCCAATGGGCTTCTCCTTGGCCTTTGAGATTGGTTGGTTGCGTGAGGCGGAACTTAAACATGGGCGAGTTGCAATGCTTGCAACCGTTGGATGGATCACCACAGACCTCGGACTTCGTGTGCCCGGAGATGCCTTCCAGGTCTCCACCATCGAGGCCCATGATGCCATGGTGAAGTTTGGCGGCATGCCTCAGATCCTCATCTGGTGCGGCTTGTTGGAGGTTCTTGGACTCTTCGCGTATGTGAACATGCGTGAGGGAAAGACTGATCGCAAGCCCGGAGACTTCGGTCTGCGTGGCTTCTACCCCAGCGACCCCAAGGGCCAGTACGACATGCAGGTCAAGGAGCTACGCAACGGACGGTTGGCGATGCTTGCATACTCCGGCATCGTGACCTCTGCCGTGCTTACTCAGGACAAGTGGCCCTTCTTTGACGTGCAAGTGTCCGCCGTGGCCAAGAAGGATGAGGCGAGGACCGGATTTGCCTTCTGCGGCGCGGTGGCACCGACCCGCTCAGGCAGCCAAACCGTTTGCCAGGCCTCTTCCAGCAAGAGCTTGCCGTTCCTTCCCAAGCCGCAGAACTTGGGTGGGCTTGTCGGAGGCGAGGCTGAGTTCGACCCTCTTGGCTTCTCGGACGTCTGTGACATCAAATGGCTGCGTGAGTCAGAGCTCAAGCATGGCCGTGTTTGCATGCTTGCAACCATTGGTTTCGTGGCAGAGCAGTACTGGCAGCTGCCGGGCTTCGAAGGGGCTCCTGATGCCCTGCAGGCCGTCTACACCGCTCCTGCAAACGCTTCCGGCGTCCTGCTCTTCCTGTGCGGCTACATCGAGAGCGCCGCCTATGGTGGCAAGATCACAATGCTGGACATGTTCGAGGGGGATGGTGCCAGCCGAGCCCCAGGGGACCTGAACTTTGGCAAGCGCTTCCTCCCTGAGGACAAGGCTGCTGCCGAAGAGCTGGCCGTCAAGGAGCTCACCAATGGACGCCTGGCCATGCTGGCCTTCTCCGGCATGGTGCATCACAACCTGGTGGTCAAGGGCCCACTCTTCCCCCTCTTCCCGGCCGCAGCCCTAGTCATGAATCACCGCGTCACGAGTCATCATGAGGGTTGCTGATGTTCCCCATTGAGCCTTTGTTTGCCGAGGAGGGTTATGTGGGCCCTCAGGGCTCCTGGGATCTTGACTCCGTTGCTGGCGCTCTGTGCCTTGGCTGGTTTTCTGAGACTGTAGGGTTGAGAATGAGCAGGGCAACTGACATGTCCGAAAGTAGTTGTTTTGCATGAAGACTTGCCAAGAAGATTGGGCGTTTCTCAACATGCTCCCTAGAAAACTGCCTAGATAATTCCAAGCAGGGACCAAAATCTTCCCGTAGTTCTCTCATAGCCCCCTGATTTTGAGAAACTCTCACCTTCAGGAGTAAGAGACTGATCCAAAGAATTGTTCTAAGGAACAGCGGACGAATGGGTCTGTGAGCGTGCATCAAACGGCAGGTAGCTGTGGACATTTCTGGACTTTGCCAGGTGGAGCATCAAAGAGTTCAGTCACCCTTGAGGGTCTAGGTTAAGGGTCCTCCTTAAGTCGATAGAATTTTCGGTATATAGGGATCTTATTATGATATTGGGCAGTTCCATATTCTATCTGTTTAAGTGGGACCATAGGTCCAGGTCCACTGCCATGCAATTCCACCAGGGTTGCGAAGCAATTTCTGTCTCAGCCTGGATAGTGTTAGAAGTCATCAGAGATGGGAGTCTCCAAAAATTGCGTCTCCCTTATAATATATACCCCATATGCTGTAATAGTAATAATGGCAATAGTACTAGAAATAGTAATAGTGAGAATAGTAATAATAATCAACAGTAATAGCATCTTATAAAATATTATCCTCTTTCTGCAGATCCGGAACCCTAAAACCCGAAACGGCGATATCAGCAGCTTTAGCCCACCTGCAAAGCACATGGAAAGCCCCAGCTGTTTTTTCGAGCCGGTTAAGAACCGGACGTAAGCTGGCCTTGGCTGCGACTTTATCTGGTGTCTTCCCAATTCTTAGGGTTCAAACAGCTTCAAATTATTAGGGTTATATAGGGCTTACATAGGGATAATGGAAAAGAAAATGGAAACTACTATATTACAAATTATAATAGGGTATATATTGGGGTTTCATATTATGAAGGGACAAAAGGAAGCTTCAAGCAATATTGAGGCAGCTTGATTCAAAAGAGTTTGGGAAGCAGCTGCATCAACCGCACCTGTGTGCCTGGTTTAGAGAAAAGAGATTGTGCAGGCATGCTTGTCCAGTGCGAGCATTCGGCTTCCTGCGTCCTGAAACTCCCCAATGTTAAGTGGGGAGTTTTGACAAGCAGGGGTCCTTTCTACAGACAGACAACCAAGTATATTGAATCCTTATATAACCCAAGAAGACCTGAGCAAGGCATTCCTCATTTCGGAAGCTTTCTCATGTGCTCAGGAAACAATGAGCCTGTAGAAAACTTAGCCTCAGTTCGTTGGAAGCTCCGATGTTTCCATGGAGGTTTCCTAAGTGATCATATGCCAGGGTCCCAGTACCTCAACGGTTGGGTGTTAGGTACCAAAAGCCTATGAGATGCATTGAGACCTAGAAAAGCCGATATTGGGGTCCTTGGACCCTCTAGGCTACATTCCCCACATAAAGTTGAAGCCTGAATAATCACGAATACCGTGCCCTTAAAATCAGTGTAGAGCATAACTGGCACCCCCACTCCAATTATTTGGGACCCAAAATTAACCACCGGAGGCTTCTTCTAAAGAGGAGAAGGACCCCTCAATTGTTGCCCATTTTGTCTCATGCTAACACCCAAGAACGACTATCAGGCTATCCTACCTTGAACCCTCAGGCTAAACCCTAAGCCCAGCAAAAAGGCATCCCAATAAGGAACCAGTCAAAGTGCTGAGGCTCACCGCGCCCGGAGATGCGAAGGGACCGCAGCCGCACTCCCCCGCGTGGGGGCGGCGGAGGAGCTAGATGATTTAGGGGTTTGGGGGTTGGGGCATTCCCCGTCCCCTGGCACTTTAACGTTGGACTCAGTCGGGTTGGTGACTCGCTTGCCTTCAATTTGCTGGATTTCGAATCTGGTAAATCAATTTGGGTCAGGCCGTAGCATGCGAAGAGGTCGATAACTATACCGGCCATACCAAAATGCTGCCTTCTTTTTGCAGTATGAGCATCCTCCTTGATCAAAACCTTCTTGATGCATACTTGCCTCGGATCCTGAATGGCATCAGCTTATCTTGTTCTAATTTCAAGTTGTACTTCTGTTAGAAATATGTCCAGCAAAGTGACTGGAAAAATCATTGCGTCTCGGGCAGCAGTCCTGAGTTGTGGCATTTGTGGCCGGCAGCTCAGAGTCCACATGCATACAAGGGCAGGGATTGAAGGAATGGAAAAGAAAGTCGAAAACATCCACATCACAGATTCATATGAGCTATAGTCTGAACTTCTGAAAGGGGGATTTAGTGGGGATTATATAGGGGGCTACTTTACGTCTTTTGGTGTTATTAAGGGGGGTACTAGGAGTTTGATATTAGGAGTTTAGACTATATTTGTATTGGTAACTTCCCATGATTGGGCGACCCCAATATGGATCCCAATATCCCATAATCCTGCCCCCAAAGGAGTACCCCTAATTGTTGGACCCCAAGCAAAAAAAGGCCTATATACCCCTATATCCCTTTGAAAGTTACCCTACTGTTGACGGCTTCATACTCATATGCCATTTCCACCAGGAGGCGGCCGAGATAGAAGTCGGAGCCCTCGACAACGCCGTGGTGACGCCTTTTTCGACAAGGGAGGCGCTGCGGTTCAGGGTTCAGGTTTTAGCGTTTCAGGAGCTAGGGCTTCAGCCCTCCAAGTATACAAATAAGACCTACATGGGGCCTAAAGTCTGCCTATAGATAGTACCTACATTGGGCTATTATGTTCCATGGGTTTTTACGTTTCAGGAGCTTGGGTTTGGGGGTTTAGCGGTTGATGTCGAAACCCGGGTGCATGGGCAGCTGTTAGCGTATCGCTGCATTGACTGACTTGCGCAGTTGGCTTGCAAGTTGCTGGTAGGCGCTGGTCTAGTTTGTCACGCTGCAGCATGACGGGTCTAGCTGGGATTTTTCTTTCAGATTGCAGCTTCTGTTTAGAAGGCTTCTGTGGGCTAGTTGCATCCCTAAACCCTAAACTGCGTGTCGCGTGTTTGTTCATGTTTTCAGGCTAGCCGATCTGTCTAGAGTCTAGGGTGGGTTCCGTCATGATCAACCAGTCTGTGTTCCTGGGGCCCCGTGGAGGAGGTTTAGGGTTTGGGGCTTAGGGTTCGGGACATTCAGGGACCAATTAAGGACTTGCAGGCATGATAGGAAGTTTCAAAATCACAGTCAAATAAATTTTCTTACCCAAGGGGACCAAATATCCATACCGCGCACTCCTTTCCCAAGTGGGTTCTTGTCTGACTTACCCAGGCCTAGGAAGCTACTAGTTGGCAGCTTGTAGCTTTAGCTGCAGCCTTTCGGGGAGAACACATGGATCCGAGTTATTCTGGTGATAGGGCATTAAGCGGTAGGACTGGTTTTGCGGAGACAGCCATGCCATGGCTAGCCCAGGGTAAGTTATTGCAATGGTAAAACCATCACCTTGCAAGGTAGTCAAACTCGTTTTGCTGGATACCCGTCAAAAGTTAAGTGCTGCATGAAAACGAGCTTTAGAAAAGGAGTCCATAACTTTGATACCGCGCCAGACGATCAAACACGCCGCAAAGTGAAGCTCCAGTAGCCCCATGCTTCCCCACACGAAAAAAAGAAACATGCATGCCCATTTAATAGGACAGCAGTCTACCAAGTCCCTCTTCGGGTGACATGTGCGTACCTTCAACTGTACAATCCCGGGGGACTTGTACAGCCAACCCTACATGTTTGCCAACGTAAAATGGTTCCCCCATCATGCTTGCAGAACTATATCATGTTATACCCGACAAACCCTATTCTATGTATACATTATCCATTTGTTGAGGTGGCCGTGGTGGAGGCGGAGGAGGCGGCGGTGGCCGCGATGACGGCCGATCGCGAGGAGCGCAATATACTGCAGATATTCTAGGGTTCCAGAAAGATTCAATCACTTTACCGGGTTTCCCCGACTTCGATTGCAAGATCTAAGCTTGTTTTTCCCGTGCTTTTCCGGATGAAATCACTTCAATTCCCCACCCTTCGTTGAAAGATCAGGTACTTGTGGTGTTCGCAATGTTGGTCTTTTTCATTGTTGGGACCCTGCTCTTCCAAACCAACGCGCTGCGCAGAATGCTAGGTTACCCCAGCCCAAGATCATGGTCATGTTTCTGATCGCCCTTGACCCCCTAAACCCCTCTCCTTCCACGTGTGTTGGCCAGGCTCTGTTCTTAAGTACGATGAAGAGACGCTGGGCCGCAGCTGAAGCCCTGAAGCCTGAGCATTAGGCATCTAACATAGGCTACATAGCCTCTCCCCTAAGCCCTCAAACCCTAAACTCTAAACTCAACCCTGAACCCAAACCCTATACTCCCTATAAACCCTCAACCCAACCCTACACCCTGGGCCCTTGGGGATCTGAGGAAAGGTTTTGGCTTCATCAAACCTGACCGCGGCACCGAGGTCAGCACTTGCTCCTGCAGAACAGGGTTATGTCTGTACCTATTTGGGGGTTCCCCAAAATTAGGGTACCTTTCTTGGGGTTCCCAACAACAGGGTTTCTAATATTTTGGGGTCTATTGGGGTCCCCCTATTTGGGGAAACTACCACTTGTTCCTATACTGGGGAGGGCGTCTTCGTATTTCTTCCTGCTTCAGTCATGCTTGGACGTATCAAAAAATGCAGTTTCTCTTGTGGCTTCGAAGCTCAGCTCCTATGTGTGCCAGGGTTCAGGGTCTAATGCAGAGGTCGTTTCGACGACTACAGCTGGTTGTTAGGTCTATGGCCGCCTGGAACCTACCATGAGCGCCCCCAAACCCCATATCTCCCCCACAAACCTTCAACCCTAGAGGTCCCACAACCCAAAGTAAACCATTAGGGTTTAGGGTTTAGGACCCTAAAACCCACAGTCCCCAAACACGAAACCTTCGAGTTGCAAATCTGAGTTGGAATCACCAGACCCAAGCCATACAGGGGATTGCACAGAGGCTACCTTTAAATGGCTTCACAGGGGTTAGGGGATACATAGGGTTTAGGATTTAGGGCAGTAGTTCAAGCACACTTCCGGGCATTTATTCTCCCCTAAACAGCATTTGTCAGACCAGGGTCCCGACATTAAGTCCGAAGTCCGAAACCTGCATAGTCACCCCACAAACCAGTGATCAGAAGTTTGAACTGCTACCAGAAATACCATTGCTGTTCTGCATCTTGTTGAATCGTTGAAACCAGAACCTTGAACCCTATCATCCTAAACCCTCACATCCTAAGCCCTAAACCTTAAATCATAAACCTTGGATCTTAATCAAACCCTAAGCCCTCAACCCCTTATCATGCCCTAAGCCCTTCCCAACAATCTTGCCAGGATATTTTTGTTCACTTCTCCAACTTGCCTCGCGAGTACCAGCGCAATGGAACGCAAGTCCTTCAAAGTGGAGACCGGGTCAGGGCCTCAGGGTTTAGGGTTTAGGGTTTAGGGTTTGGGTTTAGGGATTAGGATTTAGGGATTAGGGTTTCGGGTTAAGGATTTAGGGATTAGGGTTTAGGGTTTAGGGTTCAGGGGTACTGGGAAATATTTTTACTTTTTGCTTACTATAATACCAAGGAACAGCAAACATTATGATTTTTTTCTGGTGTTCCAAGTTCACCATAGGCTAGGGCCTCAGGGAAGGAGGTTTAGGGTTTAGGATTTAGGGTTGTCTTGAGTTTAGGGCTTAGGGTCTAGGATTTTGGGTTTAGGATTTAGGGTGTAGGGTGTAAGACCCAGGGCTTTGGTTGAAGATTCAGGGCTTAGGGTTTAGGATTCAGAGCGCAGTCTCTCCCCAAAGAGGATTCAGAGTAAAGGGTTTAGGGTAGTGAAGGATTGAAGTCAAGGGTCCAAGTATCTTACATTGTCTGGCCAACTTGGCTCCTGTAAATGTACTTTGGGCCCAAGGCACTTATTATCTAGGCACTTGGACCCTTAGGTTGCGTCTCGAGGCTCAGTCTGGTGCTAGGGGACGAAGAGGCAGTTGGGAGGTTTGGGTGTGGAGGTTTAACGGATCAAGGTTCAAGACTCTGGGCTGAACTATTGCGCAGGGCTGTGATGCAGTGGTTCGACCAAAACCCTTGAGGTGATCTTTGACCAGGAGATCGACCCGAAGAAGGCACGGTCGTACCAGTTAGAGAGATTTTGTGGCCTGCACCCATGAATCTGGCTGCACAGAGAGAAATATGTAAGCACGGTCACTGGTGGTACTTTTGCCAATTACTGATAACAGGTGTGTATAGCGGCACAGCAGCTCACTGGAAAAGATCGCATGTGTCAATGTCACTGCCAGGGTACGTGCCAAGAACAAAGTGAGGAGTTTGTCTTTGCCCTCCATTCTGGTGAGTTGAGCCCGATGTTTGGTCGGGGGCTCCAGGAAAAAAAAACATTGGCTAGGATGCGACATAATCTCCTCCCTCCGATATTAAACGCGCCCACCCCCCAACTAATATCAAATATTCTCAGTGTACTATAACATGTATCACAATGGGCAGAATCTAGTATTAGGGCGTGGGGAGGTTTTATTCTTTGGCGGGAGGATTAGGTAGCCACAGACATGGCTAGATAGGGTTGATGGGCACAACCCTGCAGGACCCAGTATACCTCAACCTTGGAATTATGGAGTATGTGAGCTATAGTCTAAACTCCTAGTATCCCCCTCAACAAGCCCTATAATTTACTCCCCCTACAATCCCTTATATAACCACCTTTAAGTAGGAGTTCAGACTATGGCTCATACAGCATACCTGAGGACATGCAGCATCACCAGTAGGGTACCCTGAGCGCTTGTAGATGCCCGACTTAACCCTTAGATTGCCCAGGTAAATCCCGATAAGCTCCTTACTTAATGCGATCTAGTGAGCAGCATTTGACAGGGCAAGCTCTGCGCCAAAAACGTGCAGGTGGAAGGCAGGGCCCCCGTGACTGTGGCTATTTCTAAACCCTAAAATGAGCTATAGTAATAAACTCCTTAAAGGGGGTTATATAGTGGATTTTCTAGGGGGCTACTACAGGAGTTATTAAGGGGATACTAGGCGTTTAGACTATAGCTCATATACATGGATTCTGTAGATCATTTCGTTTTGCCCTGAACGAGTATGCAGAGATGTGGCTAATTCTCAGGGTAGACGGTACCGGTACTTTTAAGATCCATCGTACCTGGCTTGAGCTCAACATCTTTTCATTCTTTTCTTTTGGTCCTCACAGAGGGTTCGCGCCCTACCCAAACAATGACTCTGGTGATCCTCCGATGTGAAGATAGCAGGATGAGGAGTTCCATGAATTCAGAAGGATCCCCCTGTAATTATTTACGTTCCGACTGTGGCAACGGTCCCTCGAAATAGTCATGCAGTGTAGGTGACTGAAGTACCAATATCATATTGAGGTGTAGGTCTGGTATGCTTCACCCCACATATCGTGGGAATTTAGAACCACAATATTGGTGTAACGTTCCTTGGTAGTAAGGCTCCTACATCGGCTTTGCCAGCAACGAATGAGAAAGCTCCTACCCACACCCCCAAAGCCCGCTTCGAACCTCCTTTAGGGTTTAGGGCCCCGAATATCCCGGCACCTACAGGCAAGTGAGCCATAGTCTAAACTCCTTAAAAGGGAGTTATAGGAGAGGTTATATCGGGGAGTAGTATAGGGGCTCTTAAGGGGGATACTAGGAGTTTAGACAGTAGCTCAAGTAGCGTATATACGGGGTATAAAGGGACCCCAGCATAACAGGCTCATCCTCAAGGCCTATGCTTCTAACCTTAGGCGCTTGCTTTTAAGACCGAGGGGGGAGTGAATAGCAATCCGTGTGGGATCTCCTTACCCCTGTGGGAATAGAAACCCTAATGGTTGAAGGTCATATCTGGGCTATATAGGGATAATGGAAAAGAAAATGGAAACTCCTAGATTATAGTAGGGAAGATATTGGGGTTATTTTGGCCTTCTTGACCCTAAACGCAAATTTGCTCCCTCGTCAGAACTGGTGCCGCCTTCACCCAATGTACAGTGATCACGAAGAATTCATGGCAATGACATCGCCATCCCTACAGACATATGTACATACATATTTGTGAAATCATGTTTAGTGGCGGGAGCACTGCTGTACGCCGCAGTAACCTCCCCAACCAAAACATGGAAGCGCATCCTAAACCCTAAGCCCTAAACCCCAGTCTGTTGAGGGAACAGGCTCATGTTTTCCCTAAACTCTAGACATGCCCACATTTCGCTATTTGTAAAATCCTTATGAAGCCCCTTAAAGGGCTTCCATGGTTGTTTGTGGCAGGGCAAGTAGCCGCTGTAAAGCCAGTACCTAAACAGTGTCTTGGCTTGAGGGAGAGTAAGCTCTACATCCTACATGTCCCTATGCTGACCCTTTTACATAGCACCTATCGCAATCCCTGTAAACACTCTTTATGTAACCTCTACAACTGGTGGGGGCGGGGTCAAAATTTTGGATCCCATTAGGGAAACCTAAATGTTAAGCGCCGAAGCAGATTGGGACCCAACATGGGACCATGACTTTGATAACCTACCACATTACCGCATATATGCTGTATATCCCTAAGCACTTCTTAACCTTGATGTAAGACTCTGATGTATCCTCATATATAGCCCGTACATGTAGCCCATGTACCTATGCCCTATGCAACCCCTACGTGTATAAGTAGCTGCTAGGAAGCGGCGGTGGCGGTGGTGCAGGTGGCCCTCGTCCTGGAGGGGGCTTCGGAGGCTTCTTCCACTGACTTAAAGAGGTTTGCTCTGTGGGACCTTTGAAACCGACCTATAGGGATATAGGTACATACATACATACATCCATACATACATAATAAAACGTATATCATATATACGCGTA
Source organism: Symbiodinium pilosum (assembly GCA_905231905.1). Taxonomy (NCBI): domain Eukaryota; class Dinophyceae; order Suessiales; family Symbiodiniaceae; genus Symbiodinium; species Symbiodinium pilosum. The sequence continues at coordinate 120,865 of CAJNIZ010046748.1, forward strand.
TACATGTATGTGTGTGGGAATGTTTGCGTACGGATTTGGGTTTAGGTACATGGGACCTTTAGGGGCCCGATGAGGGCTCCCGGGGAGTTTTAGGCGACAGGGTCGAGAGCGTCGGGTGGGGGACTCGGAGGATATATGGGTTTCTGCAAGTCCCCATTAGAGGCCCTAAAAAGATGATATGAAGAAATTTCGAATTTTGGGGTAGGGTCCAAGAAGGTGTTCTTCGTAGGCCGACCCCCAGTGAAAATCATTCTCGGAGTTGCAGGGGGAAAGTTTTCAATGTTCAGCATGCTTCAGGGGCTGAAAAGGGAATGTATTTATACTAATTCAGAAAGCATTCAGGTTATATAATCTATGTCCGGCCGTAGTTACTACTACAAGGAACGCAGAGGTACGTAATGCGCCTCGCTAGATGCTATCCTTGAATGGCGCGTGCTAAAGTAACCGTAGTTATTGCATAACATTTCCGGAGGCCCTATTCCGATCTTTCGTGGGACCTCAACGAAGGTCTAACAAATTGTGCTGTTAAGGGTGAAGGATTTACGTGGTGTCTTGGGGCTGGAATGGTCATTCGTCTAAAAGACTTTTTGTACGGAATATTAACTGTTCCAAGACCATGGCTTATCTCTCTTCCAAATGCGTCCAGCAGGTGCACCATGACTTGGGGTCAACAGTCCTCCTTCGATCAGTAACTGCTATCATAATTAGGCCCCCTCCCCTTTCCCCAATAATGGATATTCGAATATGCCGCCTTGTTGCATGATATGATTTTGGAGATAGTGATTATCAGGGGACGGGGTGGGTGGGGGGGGGGTCAGGGTTCAGGGGAAGATGACATGTATATAGATCGTTGCTTTGGTTTCATTCAAGACTTACGGGTTCTTAGTAGGAAATATGGGAATATAGTCCTCATATAATCCCTACCAGTAAGAGGAGAGTAGGTTTAAGAATCTTCCAGCATAAACTCATGTTTGGGTTGAAGACATCATTCTACTGTCGGGAGTTCTCCGGCTGCTGAGGCGTTTTGCAGTCAGCTTGCGGTGGGGTTGCAGCAGGGATATCTAGAAACTGTTCTTACAGTGCGGCCCCGTGATGTTTTGGCCTTATAGACATTTGAAGGATGTGACATAGCATAGAACTTTTCAAAGATCCTTGAAAGCATGTGACAAAGAAAGTCACTCAAAGCATTGCGTATGTTAGAGCGCTTGGAAGTCCTCTCCAAACCTTCAAACTGAAACCTCCAGGTCTGAGTTGTAGACCCTTAACTGAGCCCTGTTCTCTGCGTACCAGTGCTTCAGGGGGAGTAGAGGTGCATAACCGTATCATAGTGGGAGTTTATGTAAAAGGGCATCGGATAGGGAAAGCCGTGGGGATCCACTCACCCACTCCCGCTAATCACCAGTAAGTGGTCAAGTTTAGGCGACCTCACCTGAAATGGCGGTTCATACACAGAATGGTCCCGAGCTAGTTCAAGCGAGGTCTTGAAAATATCTTCCGATAGCTGGAATAAATCTTGTGATTGTTTGATTGTCAGGCGGTCCCAGTGGAGGAGCACCCCCGGGTCTCAAGCAGGGAACTGCAACTCGCCTCAGAAGTACTGGAGATTTGTGAGTACGCTGCGGCACGGTCACCTTATATACAGCTCTGCTTGGGCTTTGGTCTTGTGGACTATCGCATGATCTTTCATGAGGGTGTCTCCAAAAAAGTCCTTGCTCTGAAAAGATACCCATGTAGGGTATGTATCCGGATGCCAGAGATGCGGCCCGAATAGATTGATGTTTTCCAGGGTTCATGAAGCAACATACCCTAAACCCCAAGTACACCCTAAACCCTAAGACCAGACCCGAAACCCTAAACCTTAACCTTACTTCATGGATACCATCAAGGCAGCAAGTTTTCTTCATCCCTCAAGTTCCATTGGACTTGGCAGAGTGGAACTTCATCAAGATCAGCACTCTCACCCCTACCCATGAATGGTCCCAGATAGTACCTGTCATGTTGCGGAACATCTTCATTGTTGCAAAGAGTTTACAGCTTTTCTTCGGCTTCCTCGCATAGGAACTTACTGTGCAAAGCCACGGAGATTTAAGATCAGGGAATTACACCCCCTCAGCCCTAAACACGTGAGTAAGGTTTCCAACTGGGATGGCGAGAAGGGCTTTGGCTTCATCAAGGTGGACGGAGGAGGAGATAAAGACTTGTTGCGCGGCCGCAGGACATTACAATGAGTGAAAGAGGATGATGTATGTCCTAAACAGGGCTTCAGCACGGCTTCAGCAAGCCGACGTAACAATTTTAAGCAATTCGGCAGCGGCAGACATGAGATCAGTGAGTCTGGGCATTTCGCTTGTGGATGTGGGGTGTGCGGGTTTGCAGGGGATCCTGTCCGGTGCAAGGGCCGTCCACCTGCAACCTGCCACAAGCTAGATTTTTGGATGTGTTGAATGGAGACCCCAATCCTGAGGGGCCTTGCACCCCTCCCCCATGGAACATATCAAGCCAATTGATTGTTGTGTCTGCTTCAATGGGCGCATGAAAGCATTGGCGAGCTCTACGTATGAGGATAGCAGGAGTATTTGGCAGTAGTCTTTCCCCTACTCGAGTGTGTTCACTGTCTCATCTAGACATGAAGCCCTATAGCGTAGCAGAACATGGCTTTCATGAAGCTCTGGGAGAGTTGTGAGGTGGCACGCCAACCTGTTTCAAGTTACATTCGATGTGGGAGATTCCACGAATGTTCCCTTTTCCGCGGCTTTTGCGGGCCCCCTAAGATCCTGAAGCATAAGCTGCAGGGTGTGCGCAACAGCCCATATCTGTCAGGCATGCAGTCATCCTTAGCGGCCCAACAATGAGATCCTGAGCATGAATGAATCATGAATCCGTGCTGGAATCCGTTCCCCACCCAGCCATGAAGCAAGCTGAGGTCTCCATCATTAAATTGTTCCATTTTGGAGTTGCTTAAGGCCTGATTAACGAACTCGGAAGCCCTTCCCATGTGGCCATTCAGAGTCCCACACTTTTGAGTACACCATTCAATACTTGTGCGTTGTTGAAAGTATGGTTTGCAGGCCTTGGCAGGACCTAGACAGTAGAATCGTCAGGTCTGCAAGCTCTATCGTTCAGCACGGGAACCCCCAGAAGGGGTTATCTTCTCTGGAGTGTGAACTCTGTGCCAAAATTCCAGGTGTTCGACGGAGAGTGCGGCAATGGAGCGCTATAATGGTCATTATTCAAAACCCATAGCAGTACCTATGTCTCCTCCGCCACTCCACTGAGGCACCAGTCAGCCCTAAGCAGTCAACCCTCATCGATCTTCTGTTCTGTTCCCAAACCCTAGCGATTCTATTCTCATTTTCGTTTTCTGTCCAATCCAAAGCCCTGAACATTCCTAAATCCCCCTTAAGCTCCAGAATCCGAACTGCTCGAGGTTCGTGCACTTCTCCTCACTGCCCCGCCCGAAGCTCAAAGTCGGGCGTAGCTAAGGACAAGCCCAAGTCTGGAAGGGATTAGGACTGGGGTTATATAGGGATTATAGGGTACATATTGGGGATATGTAAGGATAATGGAAAACAAAATGGAAACTACTAAATGGGTTATACGAGTCAGGAACGACAAAAAGAACCTAAACATGACCTTTTTGCAGCGTGGAGGGCTAAGGATTCTAGATGGGCAGTGTCAGTGTAGGGTAGGGTTTAAGGCTTAGTTTGATGGTAACATGGTCAGATGTTCGGGTTCATTCGATCGGTATGCTTAGAGTATGCCCCGGGCTGGAGCAGGAAAGAGATTTCCCTGGCTCTCCGAAGGGCCGCCAAAATGGAGACATCTAAGCTGAACCCCAGCGCATCATTATTTCATTCATAAATGCTGCAAGGGCTAGTAGCAGTATCAGCTCCGGCCGTAGAGCATGGCGTCTTTTGGTGAACTGTGACGATCTGTGAATTTCCATACTTTGCTATTCTCAGGGTTCCTAACCTAGATACTTTTGCTCACCAGTAATGGTTGATTGTGTTGTTGCAAATCAACCAGCAGACTGGCCATCAGACATGTGATAGTTTATCGGCGTAGTCCTACAGAAATCTAAGCCCTAAACCCTACAATCTCCTTATATACCTTATGTATCCCAAGGGTTCCTTAGTGCGCCTAGTTAAATTATGGGCCGCAGATAATGAGAGAGCCCGAGGATGACTCACCTCAAATTGTAGTGCTATAAAGGCACTTAAGTTAAGTTACTGCATACAGAAAACCCAGTTATTTTCTATATACTCATATTATGGTAACCCAATTTAAGTTCCCTAGCAGCAACCCGGCAAAAGAGAAAACTACAGCGGATCGAAAATCTTGCACCACTCAAGATCCCCGATTTGTGGAGTTTAGGGACGGGTTTGGGGATTAGGGTGCTGCAAGATTCCCCGTATCCGCAGTATTGTAGTTTCTTTATAGGTCTCTTGAGAAGAACCCTTCCATCTTTCAAGCCCGCGACCCACACAGAGTGAAAGCTGGAGATTTTGCTGCTTGTAAGATCAGAGTCATGTTGTAAGCCTCTAACGCAGTATGCCTGTGAGCTTAGTCACGACACTCAAAGATGTACCCCGAACTTTTAAAAAACTCCCTACAAAGAATGATTTCTGCCACTTACCTATATTGCTTCTAAGGCAACTATCAACGGGGAGGCGATTCCACTCTGCGACAAGGCGGGGGTGTTGAACGCTCAGGGGACACCTCAATCTTGACAAATACGCATCCCCATACTCGTATTCCTATGATCATGCGACCGCAAAGTGGCCCAAAATTGGTTCGTCCGTTTGAGGAGAAATGTGTTTTGGGCAATCTCGCATATGCTTGGGCCTACGGCCGGGCGGTAGGAGCACGGAGGAGGATGGAACCTCGCCATGTCACATTTCGGTACGCACATTTTTGTCCTGCCTTGGGGTCCCACACTGACAGTAAATGACGCGAGGCATGGGTCGGAAAACCCAACTCACAACCAAGTTACATCCTATAGACCCCTAGAAGCCCAGGTACCCATATAGTAGGCCCTTGGGTTATAAATATTATAAGTATATATAGGGACTTAAGGACAGGAACCCAATATATAGGTATCTGGGCTTCTAGGGGACAACGCTAATGTTTCATGGTATGCCTCCCTAATACCCAACACTTCTGATACGTCGCTAGGTGATCGCGTGACATTCGTTGAGGCTTTCGATGATGCCAAGGCGCCAGTGCAAATTGCCAGGCTTGTCGGATGTGAAGACAATTAATTCCTATAGCACATTATTAGTGCTATTGCTGTTACCATTACGTCTGTTAATATGTCATACTTGCTACATTCATTGTTATTGCTACAGGTATGCTTATACAGGTATTGCTGTTACAGGGTGGCTGTGAAGATGCTGGACTAAAAAGGGCTCCATTTAGTAAATCAAACGATTTCCTTGTTGTGGTAACTTAGTTCTGGTTCCTTAACAGCAGCCCAGATCAATATTACGACGGCTCTTGTTCTTGTTATAGTACCCCTGCCAATGCCACTACCAATATTACTACGACTAGGTGTTAGATATGGTTTCGATTCAGAAAGGTGAAGGCTTTGGGGTTTACAGGGTTCGGGGGCTCATGCAGAATAATTCTGGATTTATACAGGTTCAGGATTCAGGTTTTACAAGATTTGTCCTTCTGACAGGAGCCTTGGCGGCAACCACATTTGCTTCCATGTTTGTTCGGGGTACGTTTCCTCCCCAAACAAGGCCTCGAATGCAGCACAGTGTGCGGGGCTTTGATAATTGCTGGGTGAGGTGTTGCGAGGAGGCCTTCGCAGCGCATGCGCTCTTATGGCACGGCTCTTCGCCCTCGGGGCCCACCATAGATTCCCGTGCACCTCCAAGTTTCTCTCAACGCGGGCGCAAAACCTTACAGTATTGCCCCGGTGCTAAAGCCTTACCCTGAGCCTCAAAATCACCTTGAGACCTCATATTATATAGGATTAGGGCCCAAATTCCTTTAAATATGAGTCCTTAGAGCCCTAGAGTAAAGTCGCCGGTGATCACCGGACCGTGATAGCCAGGGCAAAAGCTGCGCAAAGAACGTCCAGGCCGTGGATGTGGTAGATATGGATCCCGCAAAGTACAATGAGGTGATATGAGCTATATATAGTCTAAACTCCTTAAAGGGGGCTACATAGGGGATTATGTAGGGGAGTAGCATGGGCATACTGAGGGGGATGCTAGGAGTTTAGACTATAGCCCATATCCTATCGTTTGTCATTTGTTGCAATTTATCTTACAGATAGTATTTGTATTTCGCAATATGCCTACCTTGTGGATACTAGGTATGGTTTCAGTCATGGTAGGAGCTCTATGGGGGGGAGGATTCCGGTGAGGTGGTGGCTTACGTTTGGTTTAGGGCTTTAGGATTTTACAGGTTTAGACTTGGAGCAGGGGCAGCGCAGGGTTGAAAGGCTTAGGGGCTTGGCGCTTCAGAGTTCCGGGTGAACACGTTTGCTTCGTCCACAGAGGGCGGTAGTGAACCTATACTCTGGAAATCTGAGTCAACTTTAGCGACGATGGTCCTTACGAGGATTTGTGCTTGAAAACGTCTACTACATAGGCATCGTACTGGGGATGCGAGGGTTCAGGGCTTCGCGGTATTCTAGTGATATGTTTGCAAATCTGGGTGTTCTGAGGGCTCCCCGTAATACGGGCTAGTTATGTCATGAAGCTATCATCGGAACCCTACTTTGAATATCTCAAACCGAAGGCTAAACCGTGTTCAGGGTGGAGTTTCTGGGGCTTATTAGGACTCATGTGGCATGTGGTTGGAGCCAGGGGCGAACTTACCTTGGAATGCGGCAGCATGCTTGCATTCGCACAAACTACCAGCCCAGAGGATTAGAACGGCGCACAGCAATGGCAAAGCGGACAGGTTTGCAATTAGAAATTAAACTTGGCAAGAGCTTTCACGTTCATGCGGCTTTCTTTTGCAACCTTCTCCATGCCAGTTCGGATCTGCGGGAATCAATTGGGGGCATGTTGGGGGACAACAGGAGGCAGATTCCTTGCTTCCACCTAACAGATCACGAACGGATGGAAGTTGAAAGAGTTCCCCAAACTGTTGGCTGACATGAAAACTTAAATGGCATCCGCACAAGATTCCAAAGACCCGGACTGTTTGGCTTCACGACATCTGCTGCAAGTGCGAAGTGGAAGCTAGCCGCTAGCCTTTCCTCAGTGCGAAGCAATGTTGTTTATTACAGTGTAGTTGCCTGAATTGCTGAAAATATGATTTCTGTTGGAGTGCCTTGGGTTTATGCATGGAGCATGAGTGAACAACATGGGATGTTGTTTTGTGTTTTGAAGAGACTCCATTCCAAAAGAGGACCCGCCTAAGTGAAGGGAGAATGCATTCCCGTGACATCGTGGCAGTGCCCGTAGCCCGAAGCCACCTTTTCTTACTGCTCCTTCGTAGGCAATAAGGGAATAGGTATTATGTAGGGATAATTCCTTATTCCCTACTAACCACCAGTAGAGACTACCCATTAAATTCCAATCTGCACCGCAAACCGAACTCAAATTTTCAGGTCCCAGAGACCCACCCATGAGCAAAATGTAGAAGCATCCATACTTAAAACCTTAATAATTCCATTGTAATTCTTCTTTCTGAAATAGCATAACCAATACCTTATTCCAGTAGGATAAGGCCCTACACTGGCCCCAAACCTTACTCCAATACTGACAGGTGGAAGGAGGTTCTGCCGGCCGAGGGATGCCCATGGGTGGTGGCATGGGCGGTTGCGCCGGCAAGGGCAAAATGGGCGGCGACAAAGGCGCGGTTAGGGCTCCCAGATGGTTGCCCAGTACCCCTTAGTTCAGAAATGCGCTTGAGCTCATATACCCCAAACCCAATACTAAAAACCCCTTAACCCTAATTCCTGGTTTAGGGTTTCTGGTTTGGGATTAGTTCGGAATAAAGGATTATATAGGGACTATATTCCGTTACTTCCTACGAACCAGCAGTACGATGATTGACTCATTGACAAAGAAGCCCCTTGTGCTTGGGGCTGAAGTCCTCCATGCCCACCTGCCAGGCCAGGTCCGGAGATTGCTGGGAGGATTCTAAACTTAAAGGTTCTTAAAACAATCCCTATATACTTAGTTCCCTTACTCCCTACTAAGAATTCTTAGTAAGGAAGAAAAGAATACAATTCCTATACTTAATATTCTTTATTCCCTACCAAGAGCCAGTCAGCAAATTGGGGGACGGCTCCTTGCAGCCTCCAGCCATCAGGTTCTATCAAGACGGCCTCGCAGGACCACCTTAAACCCCTTATAATCCCTACGCGGCCCACAGCTTACCGTAGTTCTGTGTTGGTTTGGGGCAGGGTCCTTTAAAATCGAATTAGTGACCTTTCAATTAGGGTTTCGAAGCTTATTCGACCCCCTAAAGGATCCAAAGCAGTCCCAAATGTAGTAAGCGCTCATTTTGGCGGGTTGCATTGTTGGTATCCCTTGGGGGAGTCTGGATTAGGAACCCTTCCCAGACTCAAGCCATATTCCTCAACACGCCATTGCTGGGCCTGCACAGTCACCCGGCTGGCTCGGAAAGAAACCTCTTATCTCAAGATTCAGTGTGGAAAACAAGTCGAATCGAAGTTTTTTGGCGTTTAGATAGTTGCAGATTGCATCCGCCTGGTCGGATGCTACAAGATTTACCCTGACTGTTTCTCCTATCACCAGGAAGGTTGAGCTAAGCCCTCTTTTGTGACATCCTAAGCTCTTTACCAGAATCAGCTACATTCCACAAAAGGCACCTGTTCAGTCTAGGTTCCTGGGGATCCTAGGATCCTAAACGGCTAAACCTGATACTCTGAAACCCCTAAATACCTACACTCCTACACATTTAACCCTGAAGCCCTAAACCCTAAACCCTGAAACCCCTGAAATCCCAAAACCCTAAACCCCTAAGCCCTAAACCCTAAACCCCTAAACCCCTGAAACCCCAAAAACTCGCCTGCATTGCAACGGCAGGCGGAGGCAAAGGTGGCGGCAAGAGTGACGGAGGCGGAGGAGGAGGAGGAAGGCTTGGACCTCCTGGGGTTTGGGGATTTGGGGTTTAGGGTTTAGGGTTTAGGGATTTAGGGTTTAGGGTTTAGGGATTTAGGGTTTAGGGTTTAGGGACTTCTTATAAAGGATTTAGGGCTTAGGGTTCAAGGTTTAGGGCTTAGGGTTGTATAGGGATAATGGAAAAGAAAATGGAAGCTCCATGGATTCTAGGGATTACAGCGTATAATATAGGAGTTATATAGGGATAATCGAAAAGAACATGGAAAATTCCATTTAGGATTTAGGGTTGCTACACAGACTTCCCAAAGGCTTGAGTCTCGGCTTTGGGGATTTTAGGTTTATGGGGCTCAAGGATACCGGATATGGAGCACCTCCAAAATCACCCCAGTACTACATGGGGGGACATTTGGGGCTATTGGGAGGTTCGACAGGAGTGGGTAGCTGGACTGCTTCTCCTTGCTGCTCGTACAAACGGTTATTTCTACGGATTGCATGGGGGCTACTGGCGTTGTCCTTACCCTCCTTCCTTCAGTACTGAATACCAGGTAGTCTTTCAATGGAATGTGTCGTTTCACCTGTAAGAAGGGGGACCTTGGGCTTGAATTGATGAAGCTCCCAGATGATTATGTCAAGGGCTTCAATAACCTCTGCAAGGAGTTGCCGAGATATTCGTGAAAGCTACTGTATAGGTCTTAGCGTGGACGGGCAATGCTCATCCAGCATGTTGCGGATGAATGAAGCCGAAGGTGTTAGGGTGGTGTTTCGCCCTCGTGCAGAGGCGATAGGAATCAGAGTCATAGGAGTGGTTGTCAAAATTATGGTCCCTTTTTGGGTCCCTATTATAATATGGCCCCTAATATTTAGGGTACCCAAAAAGGGACCATAATTTTGACAACCACCCATAGGGTTTTGCCCAGTGGGGAGGCGATAGGGTCATACAACGGTAACCTTGGTGGGGTTCCGCCTGGCTTTTTCCATGGCGTGACTTAAGTGTGAAATTTGCGCGAGTTCAGTTTAGAGATCTCAAGCTCAACTGCACCCCGCCCTCGTTTGTACTACTCACCGCACCAGGTTCACAAATTGTTTCTGGATGGTTCACCTGATATAATATGTATATATATATATATCTTTTGGGACCATAGAGTCCTAAAACGTCTCTAGTACTCAGCAAACACACTTTCAGTTTTTTTCGCAGAGTCGTATGGCAACCCGGTCATGCTGACTTCATTCCTCTATACCCCGGACTCGCTAGAGCTTGGTTTGCGCTTTGCCCCAGGCTCCACCCAATCCGCCTGCCCATTACCCCACGCCCTACAACCCTATAAACATCCAACCCCACAGAGCACCACATCCTTGATTTTGGCCAGGGGGATCATGTCGGCGGAGAGGCGTAGGCAGCTCTTCGAGTCTGCAGACGAGCTGGCACCTGAGTCAGCCCTTAACCCGAAGTTGTAGGTCGCAGGCATCACAGTCTGGGGCTTCTTTTAGGGTCACACTTGACTTTGGCTGTGCCTTCAGCAGCAGTGGTCGTGTATGCATGTGTTTATGAAGTTCGTACACTTCACAATCATGTTCTGCTCATAGCCGGCAAATGCTTCTGCAAGCTGCCGGGCTGTAGTGGTAAGGGCCCGGGGGGTAGATTCGGGCCATATGAAGGCTGGATTTACATGTTTGTTCTTGTGAGTGCATATAGGGTTGTGTCCACTTGGGAGCGGTGGGAATCATGGGTCTTATGCAGCCTAGACTCACCCTCGTTGAGATTATATGTGTCAGTATTATTGTATTACAGCGCCTTGCATCCCACCAATGTGAAGATTGCGCATGTTTTTCCCGCAGCACAATGCTGAGGCTTTGCGGTCTGGCGCCTGGGGCTCTTGCGGTAGGCTTCTAGACCCCCTGAAGCACGGAAAATATGGAATTGCCCGACATCAAAATAAGAAGATCCCCATATACCCCATGCTCTATCTGGGAGAGATGCTGGCTCTCAGCATGCGGGGGCCGCATACAACCAGGAACCTCTGAAAAGGTTTAGGGTTTGTCTCTGGTGCTTAAGGAAGAGTGGGGACTGGGTCCTTACAATGGGCCCTTGCGTTGCTGCTCATATTCCATTTCATCATCTCTTGCCTCACCAATACGGTTTTGCAGGGAATATAAGATAACCGGCCCGGGGGATCGCAGACTGCAGGGGAGGAGCCTGTGCTTCAAGCTGTCAAAGTTGCCTTAGAAACAGCTTTACAAAAGCGCTTCTTGGATTCCTGCACATTGCAGCGTTTATTCAAGGAAAAAGGCCCTGTATCACCCGAAGCCCAACAGAACCCCAACCTTTACCTGTAACTCCACTTACCTACAGTTAAGTAATGTTAAGTAGTAATTGCCTTTAATTAATAGGTACAACGCATAAAGTCTAGCCGTAAGCCTGACAAACCAAAGGGTTTAGGGTTTAGAGTTTAGGGTTTAGGCACCCCCCCCCCCCGTAAACCCAAAGCCCCTGCGCTCATCAGGTCGCCCTCCCCACCGCGACGGCCGCCGCCAAGGCCCTCTATTCCCGCGAAGCTCAGGGGTACCATTTCTTAGGGTTTAGGGTTTAGGGATTGGGGATTTAGGGCTTAGGGTTTAGGGTACCATTTCAGCTCAGGGGGACTTAGTAAGTAGGCTTATAGTGGGGATAATGGGGGTTACTATATGGCTTATAGGGGTTACAAGGATGCTTACCAAATCCCCCTAAATTGGGTACTGCCCCCCCTCA
>CAJNIZ010046748.1:132722-195021 GCA_905231905.1 Symbiodinium pilosum
GAGGGGGGGCAGTACCCAAGGTACCATTCTGCTACCCTAAAGCTGAAATTATGCGCAAGAGGGCTACAGGAGGCTTCTAGGAGTGTAGGGCTTAGGGAGGGGGCAAATGGCCATGTCCATTCATTTTGTACTTCTAAGAACTTAAGATAGCACCAGTATGTCCTTCACAGATGGAAGACTTGCAATTTTTGTCGCCTATTGCTCTTGCTTTGGAAGCTCATGTGTTGAGGGTCCCTTTCGAATGAAGCCCATTACTCACAATAGCTTGTCAACTTCCAATTGTCTGGACAACCTCTTGTGGTAGAGCTCTAAAGGAACTGCGGAGCCTTTCACCGACAAGAAATCTTCACATCCGTGCACCTTTGAAAAGCAGCGTGGTCGGATGTACCATGTTGAATGATGAGCTTCTGCACACTGTCTTCTGCTTTCAAGCTCACAAGTGTGTCTGCATACCCAAGAGATCCAAAAACTGGGCTAGAGTTTGATTCTACCACGGAACCATTTCTGATCTCCAGACCAGGGCCATAGTAATTGTATGACAGGCTCCTGGCGTCTTATCTACCAGGGGGTGGAAATGCATGGGAAGGATAATCGTTGGTTGACCACACATCCACAGATGAGACAAAGCATCGGCCGAACAGGACCAGCTTTAAGCAATGGCTGACCAGCTCAGTGTGCTCAAAGAAAAGGGCAATGCTGCTCTAAAGCAGGGGCAGATAGATGACGCGCAAAGATATTACGTACTTGCGTTAGGAGCGGAACGCGAGACCGGCGATTCTATGCTGCTTCGAAGACAGATTCAGCAAAACCTGACGCTCTGTGCAGTCAAGCGAGAAGCTTGGCAAGAGTGCGTGGATCTTTGCACAACCTTTATCTCTCAGGGCAGCGGAGAGGTCGTGAAGGTGCAGTATCGAATGGGCTTGGCACTATCCAAGCTGGGAAGGAAGCTAGACGCTTTCGGCCATATCGTAAAAGCTAGGAATCTTGAACCAGCGGACAAAGCAATCAAACAACTCATGGACAGCTTGCGCATGGAGCTGCATGTGCAGACGACCGCGGGGCCTCAAGGCATGGTCCAGGTTTTGGCGCTAATGGCAGTTCACGTTAGCAGTACGGCTCAGCTTGAGCATTTGCAATCTTGCCTCAATTCTATTGAAGGCCAGACCCTTGAACCAGCCCTAGCCATATCATGGAGTGCTACGAGTGAGGACATTCCAAGCAAAGTTCGGTCTCTGTTAGAAGTTGCGAGGCCTGGATGCTGCAAGATTTGTCTAGAGCAGCCCCAACCGGGGTCGCAGTTTCAACACTATCGGATTTTGACACAACAGCTCGCAACCACCCAGAGTGCAAGCACATCCTTTTGGGTGATGTTCTCTGACCATGATGATTTGTGGGATCCGCAGCGTACAGAGGCGTGTGCTCATGAGGCTGCTGAGTGTGATGCCAAGCCGTCAGCAACGTCTCTGATTTTCACAGGGTTTGCAACGCGCCCAGATGGCGTCCGTCCATCTTCAGTAGAGGAGATTGAGGAGGGAATCCGCAAGGGAGTTGTGCAGATAAAGGGTGGCTTAACGGAGAAGGAACGGAACGGTGCCCAGCTGCAATCGTCTGAGGACGAGTATTGAATGTACGTTGTACGTTTTCAGGTTCACAGGAAGTTTTTTCAACAGGCCAGCGATGCCTTGTTGGCCTGGCAATTTTGTGACCTGGCATATAAGTCATTTGTGAGGTGGTTCGGCGGGGTTGATGGGCAGCCGATTTACATCCCGCTCCATCCTGTTTTGTCGTGGATGTATTTCTATACTTACGACGAGACCCAGAGCAAGTTTGCAGGGAGCCATGCAGCATCTGCATCTCTTTCAATGGAGAAGCCAACAGTGGAGGACCGAGAAACAGCCGCCAGAATTTTGCCAGATCTAACCAGAACGATCCCTCAGAATGGATGCAATACTGCAGAGGAGGTCGCCTTTGCCCTGGCCGTAGTTCGCAGATCTGTGGCTCTGTGTTTCTGCACTTACTACGCAAGATTCCTCGAGCCTGACAGTCCGCTGTGTGAAATGTTCTCCGAGCACTTCACCACTTTCATGCCTATCCGTGCCCCCGACGAGGCATCCACCCAAGCGCTAAACTGGTTTCTGCTTGTTGCTCGCCCACCTTGGGGGTATCTTCAGCGTCTGGGAGCCACCTCAGACCTGACTGCGCTGGAGCAGATGTGCAAGGAGAAGGCAGCCACAGCCCTCAGCGCCTACAAAAAGCAACTTATAGGATCCGACCCAGCGCCACATCACAAAGACAACTGCCATGTAAAGGAGCCAATATACTATAGTAGTTTCCATTTTATTTTCCATTATCCCAATATAACCCCAATATAACCCTGCATTAAGAAGGTACAAGCGTGGATAAGTGAGAAGATCTGCCTCCACTTTGCACTAGCCAGCATCATGGATTAACGTAAGCTATCTTTGAAATATATTGGGGATAATGGAAATAAAATGGAAACTACTATAATGGAGAATCAAATGGAAAAGAAAATGGAAAATGAAATGGAAACTGGGATTATTTTAGCCACATGGTGGAGTTGTTTAGTGTTCAGCTTTCGAGCCTGTTCTTGCGCGAGGGTTGTAGGGTGTAGGCCGTCACCCTTCACGAAGGATTAAGTAGGGGAGTATGTGCAGAGCCTTTGGTCCATGAACTTGTTGCATCCCAACTTTACAGGAGGCTCCTGGAATATGGGACTTTCTCAACAAAATCCTGAGTCCCTAAAGCCTAATGCTAAACCCTATATCCTTTTTGGGTAACCCAGAAAACCTTATGTAGTCCTCATGCATCTTGGGGTCTTCAATCTGCCCTCTTGTGGGAAGCCCCATTTGCTTGAATTCTGCACGCGGGTGAAAGAGAAAATCTTACTGATTAGTAGTAGGGAATAAGGGAGTATATCATAGAGGTTATATAAGGACTACATTCCCTTATTCCCTGCTAACCACCAGTAAGAAATCGTTATTCTGCCGGCCGTTTATTCGAATAACAAACTGTTCTGCCCCTCTCTTGGTTGCCGACCATAGAACGCACAGGGTCCAAGTACCCAGCAGACGTGTCCATGTTTTGGGTAATAGTAATTGCAGCACAGGCGTAGGGAAATTCTACTGTTGTTAAGCATTTGTACCCTTACAGGTACGACTGTTAAACGCTAAACCCTATGAGAGTCAATCTTGGGACAGAGAATTGTCTAATCCATCCATTTGGCCAGACCAGCTTGCATTCGGGAAGCGTAGGATGCATACACACAACGCGGAGTTGCTGTTAAGGAAGTTAGTTTGAGGTGCCATGATATGGAAACATCGTGAACAATAGGCTTCCTATACCGATAGCTGAACTGAAGTTCCCTAGCAGCAGCCCAGAAAGGGCCCGGTACATGCTGAAGCCGTGCACTGGCCTTCAAGCCTACAATCCCTGTTAACGCTCCCATCCCTAAACCCTCTGAGTTCTAAATTCCTTGATGCTTGCACCCTAGAGATCCCACGTAGTTTAGCAACCTCGCCCTGCATCAACTCCAATTGTTGCAGTGTACGAATACAGGCACATACAGTCTTACACATGTGTATATGTACATAGAGTGGTCCCGAAAGTAATGGTTTCAGTCAGGTCTTGGAGTTCCAGTGAAGTGGTCCTCCCCATCAGAAAGTTTGTCTGCAATTCACTTCAACCCATTCCAGGCACGAGCCAGATGAGCTTTGTGCCTGTTCCCCGAAAGCCCTCTAGAAGTGGCCTTATGCAACCACCCAAAGGCGTTCTTCCAAGTCCTTTGCCCTTGTGTCCAAAACCTTGCCACCGTAAATTCGCGGCCTGAACCTTAGAGAGAAAGAGAGTCATGAGCCCTTATCCGTGAACACTACAAATCCGAAACCCTACATATCAATCTCTGCATGCATCCCTGTGTTCCCTAGATCCTAAACCTATATCCCTCAACATCCCTAAACCTTAAACCGCAACCCCTAACGTTATATCCCTAAACCCTGAACCCTAAACCTTTATCACTAAACCGTAAACCTATATCCCTAAACCCTAAACCTATATCCCTAAACCCTAAACCTATATCCCTAAACCTCAAACCCTTAAGCCTTGATCCTTGAAGCAAGGCAGAGCAGTCGAAGTCCCTCTCGAGGATCAAGGTCTCCTCCCAGAAGGAGGCCAGTTCAACCTTCAGAGTTTAGGGGTTTAGGGTTTTAGGGTTTAGGGTTTAGGGTTTTAGGGATTTAGAGTTTGGGGTTTAGGGTTTTAGGGTTTAGGGTTTAGGGTTTTGGGGATTTAGGGTTTAGGGGTTTGGTTTAGGGATTTAGGGTTTGGGGTTTGGTTCAGGGTTTGGGGTTTTAGGGTTTAGGGTTTGGGGTTTGGTTCAGGGTTTATGGTTTAGGGTAGTACGGGCTTAGGCAATTTAGGATCCTTTCGGGGTGTGGGTTTAGGGTTTTCGGGCTTAGGGTTGAGGGCTTTGGGTTTAGGGGTTGAGGGTCGACGGGGAGATATGTTAGTGTTAAGGGTTTGAGTGTTTGGGACCTTGGGTTTAGGGTTGAGGATAGGCTCTAGATAAGTTGAAGCCTTGAGTTCCTGAGATAGGGCCGGGAATTCACAATACGTGGGATAGTTGGACTCCAACTTCAAACTTGGGTCTTCTGGCATCCTGTTGCGATTAAAGGCTGTGACGTATAGTTCCCAAGAAATAGATAGAACATGGGGTATATGGGGATTTTACGATAATATACCCGAAGATATATTCGATCTACTTAAGGCGGACTATAGTCTCAAAGGTTTTGGGGTTCGGGAAGGGGATTTTGAGGGAGCGGTGCTTGCTAGGGTGGATTTGAGAAAATACCTTGCTGCCTGTTTTCACCAGATGCTCTACAATTTCCAAGCTGCGCCCCTAAATCCTGAACCTCAAAACCTAAATCCTGAGCCCTGAGGTTTAGTTGCACCTAATAGTCCCTAGATAGTCCTTTTCTGCCCTTTAAGTAATCCCTATCTCGACCCTGCAAAATCTGCCGGGGCTAGGTTTAGATGGGCAGGGGGGGGGGCGTTTAAGGATTCGAGGTTTAGGGTTTAGGGGCTTGGTGGGTTTAGGGTTTAGGGAGATGTGCATCATGATGTCAGAGGGCTAAGGAAACAGGTTTTTGGAAAGGATCCAAACGGACTGGTGGCAGGTAGGGGATGGAGCAGTAGATCCCTATAGTCTAGTAGCCTCTGTAGGATCTGTAGGATGCCTCATAATCAATGGTCCCCATATCTTATTTCTTCATTCCCTACCCATATGGGTCAAGTACTTCGTACTTAGTAGTCATGCACTTGGCCAAAAACAGTACTACAAGAGTGCTTCTGCTGCAGAAGCCCACACTTAGTCTCCCCCCCCCCCCGCATCGCTGTGAGGTCGGCAAACTTCAGCTCGGATCCCGCGAACGCAGGTACGGGATGCATTCTGACACTCTGAAACCTGCTTCGGGCAAGTCATGATACATCATATCACTTCCATCAAATGTACGGCTTTCGGGGATAACACTAGGAGAAGAAAGTGAGCATAGCGATTCTGCGGAATTGAGCACTACTGATCCTGCTAGAAGAAAATACAATTAAATTACCGCCTTTGGCCTGCTAGGAATGAAGGAATAAATCCTCATAGTAATTCCTATACAACCCATTATAGTAGTTCCCATTCTATGTTCCATTCCTTCATTCATTCCCACCCTAAACCCTAAACCCTATAGAATCCCTAGAACCCCTGTAGTTTCTATTTTGCTTTCCATTCCAAAGGCCAGACTAAAGCCTAGTGAGCATTTCCCGAGACTAAGCTTGGGTAAGCGGCTTTTTCCTTTGGACTGGGTTGTGTGGACTCAGGTTTGGAGTGTAGGATGTGGAGTCTTGCAAGATGCAAGGACGATGCTTTAAGATGCACTTCTGTTGCTCGTTCTCACACGGTCCGGCAAAAAAAACACAGAAGCTCCAGCCAAACTCCTCAATGCTTGGCCTTAGCCCAGACGATCCCAATCTTTTTCACGTATGGGAAGCTCACTGGAAACTGTTTTGCGATCGAAGGTTAACA
This sequence comes from Symbiodinium pilosum, assembly GCA_905231905.1. NCBI lineage: Eukaryota > Dinophyceae > Suessiales > Symbiodiniaceae > Symbiodinium > Symbiodinium pilosum. Next base: position 138,808 of record CAJNIZ010046748.1, read on the forward strand.
ATTTGTAGAAAAATGAGATCGTAGTCCTACCTGGGCCAGGAAGAGGCTTTGAGTGGGCTCTACACTAACCCCGACACAATCCAAGGCGCTACCCTTCGTCCTTAAACCTGAAACCAACGGGTAATATCCTGTAGTTGCTTACAACTACTGATACGTATGACATCCTAAGCCCTAAAGCGCGTGATTTTGTACAGAACCTAGGCAGTGAGGTTTCAAACCCAAACATTTTTCTGCTGGTCCAACTGCTCGGTGAAAACCGTTTGAGTAGCACGGTAGATTCTTTAGATAGGGGTACTATAGCCCCAAATGGATTGTAAAAGTAGGTCAAGCAATGGCTAAGCCCAAAAAGAAGAGCCGAAGAGGTGATCATTTTACATATTTCTGGCATTCAGGTACTCATCTGCGGGGCTGCTGATAGGGAATGTTTAACTAAGCTAGCTTTAGTTCTTTAACAGCAAGCCAGTCTGCTGCACTGTTCAGGAGGCTTTGGAGATCCTCCGGTAGATGGCGGAGGTATGGGCGGCGATTATCGGGGCCCTCCTGAAGGCGCAAGCCAGTGCGTAGGCTAGTGAAGCTTTCGGGTCGAGGTTTCAAGGGTACAAGGACTCGTACTGCAGATTTCGGATATGTCCGGGATTAGTGTGTGCTGTGTTGGTGTTGTTTTCCCAGCATTGGCTCCTGCTTTTTTTTGGCGTTTTTTGTTGGCGAGTTGGCGGATTGAGCTCAGTTTGTGCTTTTAGTCCCTTTGGTGGCGTGTCTTCGTCAATTGGTCTCGCTCTGTCTGAGCGTAGGCTTGTTTGGTGCAACGACCAAGAACCCTGAACCCAAACCCTAGACCCTCAACCCAGAGCCCTGAACCCCAGACCCTAAACCCTAAGTAGCAGTTTCCATTCTATTCTCCATTATCCCAATATAACCCCTATATAACCCCAATATTACCCCCCCCAAATCGGCCTTTCCTTCAGCAAGGAATGTGTACCACGTAGAAACAGGAACAGGCTTCTAATCCCAAAGCTCTGCCATCCTAAAAATGATCGCCCCCTCCCATAAATGTCAATGCTGCCCATATTCCACCTGGTGATATTCGATTGGTTTGTATCATGATGATGCCACAATTTCGGGCTGGGAGGCATGCTTGGGTCTAGGGCTTTGTGACCCACACTTGTATTGCCCTCAGACATCCACGTGCTAGATGAGCAAACCTATAGCCTAGAGCAGGGCTGCACAGAGTTGCCCCGGCTGGAGCAAGCAACAAGGATCACACAATATGTCAAGAAGCCGCAAAGCCCTCCAATCAAAAGTTCCAAGCCCTACAAAGCGGCCCAACCCAATCCCTCCTCCTCTATAGACCTTAAACACTCCACCTATAAGCCCCAACCTCTGAAGGTCTGAGCCCCTCTAACCCTGAACTTTGAACATGCCAACCAACGTCTTGCAGGTGGTCTTGGCGACGGAGGTAATCCTCCCTATGACGGCATGTGAGCGCGCTTTCCATGATCTAGTTATTAAGCCCATCCAACAATGTCACCCAAGAGCCCCTGAATCTTGGCATTGCATCAGTGATGTCCCAAACACTCGTAAAGACAGAACCATCATGTAGAAGATTGTTTAGGGCTGTAGGAGTAGAGGCTCGCTTGCCTTTTTCAACCGTTTCATGTCGATGTATGGCCTGATCAGTGAAGACGATCACACCTGAACACAAGATGCGTAGAGCACTACTGCGGCCCTAGACTCAGTGACGGGGCTCAGAAGTTGTGAAAACCTGCTGCCTGCACAGAAGTTTTGAATCGTTCCGACTGTGTGCAAGCAGAAAGCTGCAAACAACCGCCCGCCCCGCAATGAGCCAAAACGTCCAACACTGCGGAGAAGAAGATTCAGTGGGAAATCCTGGGACATGAGGGCCAGGTATCTACGTAATGGACCCCTCGGAGAAGCACAGTTGTTTGTTTGTCAGCCCCTTGAACTCTTTGCTTTGCCCAGGCCCATTTAGCTTCCCATGAGTGAGTGTGAAAAACTTCTTGAAACACGCCTTATCCTTGGATCCTTAGACGAGAACATTTTTATGACACTTTCAGTTTTGACCCTTGAACCTGTCGGTCAGCAAGATGCCAAGCTGTGGGTCAACCAAAGGACAGTCGAGAGACAACAGAAGCTGAAAGTAACGCGGTTCAGAGGCTTGAACGCATTCTGTTCCTGGCCAGCAGCATTCAAGACGAGATCAACTAAGGCAGACGTACTGTATCGTCTCCATGTCCTCATCTCCTCCCGAGTGGGATTAGGACAAGTATGGACAAGTTTGTGATTCCGGTTCGAGTGCTGGGGCAGTAAGAATCCTAAGGCCGTACTGGAGATGGCAAGCGAAAATACAAATTAAATAGGAGGGTGTGTTAGAACAAAACGGATTTTCTGTTGCCGTTACTCTTGTTTGTAGATCCACGGGATCCAGTTGTGCTGGTTGAGTCCTTGGTTGTGGATGGAGTTTGATTGCTTCCTCGCTGATTTGACCAAAAGCTTTGTCGGGAGCACTCTCAACCCCACAAACCCTGCGTGTGGCTGCTGCCAAAAAAATCAAGCTGAGACGCAGAAAAACCCAGTTCAAAATGCAGGCCAGAAAGCGCATGATCGTCAACGGCGAAAGAGGTAATCAAGAAGTATTGCTGGTCTGCTCATCGAAAGCGTGGCAAGCTGAGCGGGTTGGTAGTGTGGCTTGCCGAAAGCCACAGAAGCTGGTCCACGAATGTTCTGCTACATGCTGGCTCGAAGCGGGCCTTCCGCTGCGCAAAGTAGGTTATCCGTTGCGGGCGTTTATGCAGCTGGTATTTCAGCTTAACCATCTGATATAATTATGTTTGTCGATAAGGGGGTGGAATGAGTGTATCTATGCAGTCCTTCCAGGACCAAGCTTGTTGAGCGCAGAGCCCAGCGTTTCACCTTCCCTGTGGGGAGCGTCAGCCGCGCGCCAAGCAAAGCCATCCATGCCAGATGGCCCGTCGCCAAAAGGCGCCCCGCTACTTGGATCCAGACAGCCCGCATCCGATTGTTTACCTGCTGCCACGCGAAAGTTTCAGGTGGGATGTTACCAGGTGGGTAGCTTCATCAAAAGCTCATGTATTGTTCAAATAGGAATAATGCAGTGGTGTATAAGGATAGGCTTCCAAGGTGCCTGAAAGTGCTCTCGATGTTGGTTTTCATGTAGAAGCCCGAACATTGCCATATTGTTCCCATTTCGTCTCGACCTTGCCTGACAATTGTATGATGTGGACCACACGCATTTTCACATATTTTCATTACTTCGACCACTAAACTACATACAATCACAATCCGCACGCCAACCCCTATACTACCCTGGTTTCATGTTCCGTTGTGACTGACTGTCCGCTATTCTATAACTGTTTATGCTCATAAGCCCTAAACCTTACACACCCGTTTTTTTTTTGTATTTAGTGATTACGAAGACCTTTGAACCTGCAGGACTGCATTAGCCAGGCTTGCTTTGACTGGGAATAGCTTTGAGTCGCCTATCACTGCCAATCCCAAACTCTGAGATTCCTGAAACCACACGGTTTAAGATTAGGATTTTTAGGTGTCCGGGTCTAGTGTTTTTCAGGATTTGGGTTTGTAGGCTTAAGGGTGTCAGGTTTTGGGGTTGATATTGAATTTACATGGGAGCTTGCAAAAAGAAGGGTCCTGCGATACGGACCCGCACATGCATTTCCATTTTGAATTAGGAGGTTCCACAAAGGGGATGCCCAATTTTTGGATATCGGTTTCTTTTTCCCATTGCTTCAACTTGATTTCTCCTTGGGGACATCACCATTCCTAAAACGAATGGCCTTTATAATGGCTTTTCTTGCTGTGGAGCCCTGAGGCTAGGCGTGGCCGCTGAGGATAATGTGCACCAGGCGGGAAGTCGGCTTGATGTGTACTATAGTCTAAACTCCATAAAGGGGGGTATATGGGGGATTATATAAGGGAGTATTATAGGGGCTATTAAGGGGGATACTAGGAGTTTAGACTACAGCTCATGTAGTGTCTGTGGAGTGTTTGGGTTTGGGGGAGGCGATGTGAAGGAAGGGAAGCGCGCAATTGTTTGCAAGCCTACGTGCTACTCATGTTTTGTTAGTACTGTCATTATTGGTTTGGTACTGGTCCAGTTTCTCAGCTTTGCGGACTTGCACACATAGCCGGCATTACGGCGAATTCTAAAGTTTCTGGTGCTGTAGCTATGTTGCGTGGTGGATAGTTGAGCATGCCTTCTTGCTTCGATTCCCACGGCTGGCTCAAGACGCATTCTGCCTAAGGCTCCTGCCAATAAGCTTAGCAGTACTCTGAAGTACATGATTGTTTCCACTTCTGCTATACGCTTCCCTTCCTGGCAAGCATAAGGAGCCGCGGCTGCGGAATTCAATCTGTATCAGTTTTCCAGCTCAGCACAGTCAGCTGCGGTCAGGGGAGCAACACTTCAGCTCTCCATTGTCATGCGGCTATCTTTTGCAGCCCAGATTTTAAAATCCCAGCACTCCCAGGACTCACCGAAGCCCAAAGCATCCCTGGACCCTAAATCCCTTTTCGCAGTCAGGCTCCTGGCATTGCAGAAAGGCACGCTGCAGAAGTTAGTAAAACTATGCGGAGTACTATTCCTGTTCACATTATCCTTAGTAGCTTTAGTATTCTTATTCATAGATATTTGTATTGTTGCTCGTATGATTGTGATGTGGGGTTTAGGGGTAAGGGTTGAGGTTATTCTTCTGGGCCAGTTAGTATCACCATTATTTCGAAAACATAGCCTGTCGACAGTTAGTGCGCTTTGACGACGTTATTCAAGTTATCTGGAATTCTGACCAATATTTTAGCTCATGGCATGCTGTCACCAAACGATGTCTCAGGACTATTACTGTCATTACTACGAATACTAATAATAATACACTTTTTACTATTATTGCGAATAGTTCTATTCTTTCTACAAGTATTATTTTTCACGAGTTACATGCCATTGCCAAGATCATCGTCGCAGAGCATTTCCTCGGCATTTGGATTCGGGGGTTGTGTGTCCGCAGGGCTGTCTTCGGTTGAGTGTTAGGAAAAATTCTGAGGCTGGTTCTGGCATGACTTTTGTATGTGAGGTTGCAGAGGCTGGAAAATGGGGGTGCCACTCCGTTCCTGATTGCATTTGACTGTTCTGCCGTTCTGCCTGCCATAAACCCCTTAGCAATGTACATGTCTAATTCCATGACCCCATCATGTATGACCGTGTCACATGTCTGGAGCCCAGGCTTCGTGAAAGGCCTCGCAACGCTGTTTTCCAAGCGGTTGGGGACGGTAAGCCCTATCTATTATCTGAAGCCCCTAGTCGGCCCCAGCACCTATGAACTTCATTTGTGCGGACCCTCCTGCACCCACACCTTTGCGCAACACTCTTCACTGGCTACAGCCAGGCAACCAGGATCTGGTATCTGTTCAGCGGAGACCTCAGAATCATTTGTGGGTGCTTCATGGGATCTTGAACATGTTATGCAGAGCCTGTGCTTGTGTCATTGCCATTATGTGCGAATGCGCAGTCGCATTTCTGTGTCATCATTCTCATCATGCGTGTCGGCCAAGGACCAACTTCACGCAGGCCCCATCCCACTCAACGCAGAGCCCCTTCTTCTGAGCCGGAAGATAGCTGCATACAGCGCTGGTTCGGTATGCCCGACTGTGACGAACCAGCTCATTCAGCCAGCAGCTGGGAGGTTTGCCAGCTCCAGGACACTGGACTGGGAGGGATTTCGCCATACATGAGGCTTGTACCCTTGCACCTGGGCCTTATTTTTCTGAGACCGAAGAACCATAGGTGTAGGTAGTATTTAAAGCATCGCAGGGGATACGCCTTTGGGCTCACCTTCAACCCACACTATAGCGCGCAAATCCACGTTTGACAGATGAAGGGGAAGCCCCTTTAATTGCCTATTACATGAGAGGATGATCCCTACAAAGCCAGGAGACCCTAAGCAGAGGGATGGGGTAATCAATATGACAAGTGAACTCGGTTAGAACTACGCTTGACGCACTACTCTTTCAGAAGTGAGCTTCCATTCCTGTCCTTGAGAGAGGGAAGCAGGTTTTCCAGCTACCGTTGAATACCAATATCTTTGACACGACAAAACTCAACAGCTGGAAATGATGTCCTTCGGTCAAGGACGCTCAGGGCTACGGGTATGAGTTGTCACCGAGGTTCCCTTGTCCCGCTGCGAACCAGTTGCAAATTTCTAGAAGAAAAGCCTCTGCGCAATACTCTAGAGAATTGCCTGGGGCAGGCATGCCACAGGCCTTCATCAAATATGATATGACATGCCTTCCTGTCTCTGCAAAGGCTTCGTTCTACATGAGTCTTCTGCCCTTGTGTGGAGATACGCCGTTGCGTAGACTAAATTTTTCTGCATTCAAGACCTACACCGTAATTTCATGTCAGGCCTCGAAGTCAAGGAGGGTCGGGTATGAATCCAGCCTACACCTTCAACCACCAGTCCTTCGAGCTCACGCTGAATGCTAAGGTCTCTCACATCACAATACTGAACGGCTTGGCATGACCTGCTAGGGCCGGTGACGCTCAGGTTTACGCAGGTCTCAGCGGTAGTTACCTCAACTGAGCTTCCCAGGTCCTACTAGGAGTCCTCGCGCCATTGATACGTGGTAAGGAATCGCTTCCGGAATCCGGAGTCCAGAGGGGCTGGCCACAACCATGGCTCCCAAACAGTCCTCAGCCCACAGGACCACAGGGCCAAAAACTTCCCAAACACTAAAAAAGGAGCAGCTCCGTACCTTGCGGCTGACTATCGCACAGCTCCGCTGCGAAAATGCGGAGCTGAAGAAGGAGAACAAGGCGTTGAAAACAGATGCTCGGCTAAATTTGCACCAGCCGCCTTGCCATGATGATCGCCATCATGCATGTTGCATATGACATGCCATGGATAGCCAAATGTTTTATTCCCTTCAAGAAGTGCCGGCAGGAGACCCCAATCCGAACATGAGTCTGCGTGTACATAACCTTACTGGCGTATGAGTAAATTGGGAAATGGATTCCTGCCAGTCCCTGTAAAATTCGTTAAAGTATAGTCTCTGTGCCCCATATTCTGTCATGCCACCTAACCACACTTTCGCAGTGCAATGCCTGGCTCATAGATATGGCGCATTCAAGTCCCGCAGAGACTAACAGCTCGGTTTATGCAGCGAAGAGGTCATAGACCCCTGACCTTGGAGCTGATAGTCTTTTCTGACATGGCCAAGGCCGCAACATCATGCCAAGAAGCAACGCCGCGGCTTGCCTTGATCTAGCTGCTCCAGACACAGTACTGTGGAGCCATTTCATTTGTGATCAGGAACTCCAACAGAATCCTGAAGACTCTGCAGTTTTCAAGTCCTCATTCAACACCTCCTCAAAATACCTGCGCCCTGAGCCTTCGGTGTAGTAAGTTCGAAACCTTCATAAAACCCAAGCCTCGAATCCTTTGGGAACAGACGCCAAACCTGAAACTAAGGGATTCTTCCACTGTCCCGTGCTGCCTCTCGGGGCTCTCTCCAACGGACACCGCCCTGCAGGCCCAGAGCAAAAGTCATGTTCCGGCTGCCTCCCGCGCCACTTCTATTTCGCGCAGTAATGTTGTTGTTGGTTTTGCATTGGTAGGAATCAAGGTTCTTGATCTCGCCGGTGGTGATGGGGAGTAGTATAATTATGCATCATCAGTTTCTTTTCGTTGAGAAGGGCAGCGGAAGGGCTACCCTTGCTTCGACGATTGTTCCAGTCAGGCGTGCCCATATACGCAACCCATGTCCAAAGGGGCTGTCGTACCGGCATGGGAGAGGTTTTGTGCGTAAAGCGTCTACATGATGGGTTAATTTAAGCAGAAGGCTCGACAGCTAAAGTAGATCCTGGGCATCATCACGCTCCCTCGACTGGGCTACTAAGTTTTGCGGTGTCTGTAGGGTTCGGCCCTAGAAGCTCTAGCGCTCAGGCTTCAGAGCTTAAGGGGCCAGTGGAGCTGCAAATGTAACAGGCCAAGACCGCCAGCAGCTTCTGAAAAGTCTGCACACTCCTGGTCGCCAGCTCCTCTGCACCTGCAAAACGACAACTTCAACATCGAGCATTCAATCTGAAAGCTTTGAGCTGCAACCTTCTAGCAAGAGGTAGATGATGGATAGACTGAGGCTTCCACTGGGATTAGCCAGCCATGCTAGAACCGCAATCCCAGCGTGCAGCGGGAAGAGCACTGTTGCAGGATCTTGCAAGGAGGAAGTTGGGCGATGGTGCGGGGATTTTACGGGGAGATGCAATGAAATCTTTAACCCCATGTCCACGAGGTCCTAGCAACGTTTAAAGTTTAGCCGCAAACGAATCCATCCCCCTCTGTAACTAAACAGACAAGCACCTTCTCTCTGGAGCAGGAGACCGGGAGACACATCGAGGCCATCGGTTGGGTTGGCATCGTTATGCTTCTTTGACCGCCGCCTGAGCAGTCTTCCAACTTGCGCTGAAGGTACATCTGCGTAGATGTTTGGGTTTCATGCAAGGCTACTTTGCACCAGCGAAGTCCATGTCCTGATTGTGCTCTTGTGAGGACATCTCTTGTCCCAGCAGCTCCAGTTCCGAGCTATCGGCCTCTTGGCTTAGAAGGCGTAGTTGGGAGCACAATCATGAGTTGGCATGTTGGGGCATTCTTCGTAATTCCTTCGTCATCCCAACCCCTCTGTTTCTCTCCGGATAGATTTTCAAAACAATTTCTACATGTAGCGCGTATCCAGGGGTCGTGGTTCAACACACAGGTCTATACCAGTGTGTATATACATATATAGATACATATATATATATATACATGTATGAGTGTGTGTGTGTGTGTATTTTATGTATATTCACACCTGTCGCAACGAGACACCAAGCCCTGGCTTTTGAACTTGGCCTGGGCCGTTGCATATCCCTGGCACCCTAAAACCCTAAACTATGGCGCTTCCGAGGCTGGGGAAGAGACCGACCAAGAGGTCGAGGCCTGCGCTGGGCAGGTCGTGGGAATAATGACTGCTTCTCAGAAACTCTTGCATGGAGGTATGTGAAGCTATGACTTGTTTTGATGGACTTAGGCTCTTCCGGCTGTAGCTTGGGTTTAGATTGGGTCCTTTGCTGTATGCCTAATGTTATGAAGAGATCTAGGTGCGTCCTTGGAGATCACCGAACCTGTGCTGAGTTCGCAAGAAGATATATAGAAAGCTGATCATCGCCGTCAGGCAGCGGAAGCATCAGCATAGACTTCCAGTAAAACCGCAGGTTGATAATTTGTCGAGATCTTTCTCAGCCTTGGCTGATGGAATCTTCAGCTGCATCCTTGCTCCAAGCTGCCGCACCAACAGACGACTTCTAACCTTCCAATTTGGACTCGTTTCCGGCACCACCCCCGCGCGCCTCTGAAGGCTTTCAGTCGTGGTGCATCGGGGGCTGGGGAGCAGACGGACGCACAGGACAAGGCCGGTGCTGGGAGGTTGGTAGTGATGTCTGTGTTTCCTTGAAGTTGGTGGCGTGTGCTTGGTAGGTTCGGAGCGTGGAGGTATGTGGAGGCATACCCCCTCAGGCAAACAGGCAAGGCAGATACTCGTTGTTTCGCTCGAGCATTCAACATCGTGCAGCTCCCGAAATGCTCGAGCATTTGAAAGTCCCCCAGTCTATTCAAGTTTGAAGCTTACGTACCATTACCGTATGCAAGCAATACTCCTGGATCTAGACGTCCGAATTGGCTTTTTGTCCACTTGATTTCACTCCTACATCCCTCTCGGCGGCGATTTCTGAGACTTAGGCCAATTCGAATGCACGATGTCAGTACAGGGGAGGGGCTATTTGAATTAAGAGAAGTCATGAACTATTTAATTAGTCCCGCGTCCTCACTGTCCTAGCAGCCTTTAGCCGCGAATGATTTGATCCCTCCTGCGGGATGAAAATGAGAATGAGAGCCCTCAACCTCGAAAGACCTACTCTGGCGCAGGAGACCAGAAAAGACATGGAGGCCATTGGTTGGGTTGCTTATGCCTGTCTGACGGTTGCATGAGCACTCCTTGTCAAGGTAGGTCTGGTGTGGTATGATTATACTTTCTAGACCCTGGTTTGGGTGGTGGGAATTTGACTTGCCGCAGCGGATTCAAGGTCCAGTTTCTGTTTTCATAATGATGGAAGTTATCACAGACCCTTGTCCAGGCAGATTTATTTGCTTCTGAGCATTCGGCGTCTGAGCTTGAAGGCAGGATGATAGAGGTGGGAGCACGCTCAGAATTTGGCCTGCGGGTGGTGTAGTTTGGGATTTTTGCATTTGAGCACTGTCAGGGCCCTTGCAAGGACATGGACGGTAAATGTCGTGGCTCTCATCCACAACAGCCACAAGGAATTCATAGCTGACATCTTTGTCATCCGACAGAACGAGCAAGTTGCTTTCCATTCTCACTTTCCTAAAGCAAGCGTAGGGCTTGTGCAGCAGCCTCAGTCGACGAAACAAGGCCATGATTGCTGCTCGCTGCGACCTTTCGACTAAATCTCCGGCGTGCATCATAGCAATCCATCGTAGAAAATGAAGACACAGAGACTGGGTTGGAGCTACAAACAAAGCCATCCCATCATGTTGCTTTAGAGTGTCCAGCACCCGCTGCACCGCGACAAACGTCTTTCCTGACCCCGCAGCTGCTGAGAGGTGAAAATTCTTTGACCCATCCAGCTCTTGTAATACCGTTTGCTGATGCGGTGTGAGGTTATAGCATTGGTAGCGAGTCATCAGGGCTCTTTTGTAACTTCTCACAAGCTCGGTCTTGTAAACCTTCAGGTGCCATGGTCCATGGGCGCGGTTTTTCCACAATGCTTCGTTCAACTGATGTTCAAGGTCTCCCGAGAGAACCAGACCGCGGAGCCTATGCAGTCCACGAACGCTCTCGCAGCTAAGCTGGACTGTCATGGCCGAAGTGCCGTTGCAGAGCCTCTGCATCTCAGGAAATCCGACCACCTCTTGACCCTCAGGAAGGAGCCTGCGCAATGTCTGAATAAAGTTGAAACTTGTTTCCTCGGCCAGCTTCTGCAGTGTAATATCAGCGAAATCGACAGGCCTGACGTGATGACTTTCAAAATTGTCAGCCGAGTGGTCACATAGCACGGTCCATTTCATGCCAGCGCCTGTCGAGTCTTTGCCATGGATTTTTACGACGGTCCCTCTCTTCCATCTGCTGCCATCCCAAGCCTCGACAGCCTGTTCAACGTGAAGGGCAGTCTCCAGAAGAAAATCGGAAACATCTACTTCATCATATTCCCACGCAGCACCCTCCACTTCCTTCATCTTTTCCACAGTCGCAATCTCGCACTTCTGGGAGCCGCCACATCCCACCCCATCCCAGGGATCTTTCTCCGGATCCCGCAGCTCGTCCATCGTCAGTTTGCCTTTCCCAACTTGACCAGGGAAAAACACGACTTTCAATCTCTGCCCATCTGCGACAGCTTCCTTCACTTTTTGCAGCCACACCTAAGCTGTGGCTATGCTGTACCGCGCCTACCGAGCTAACAATGGATGACGCTACCTTGCTCTGAAGCGCGCTACGCTTGAACACTACAATAATTATCTTCAAGGGCCCTTACATAAATGAATATGCTTACTGATCTTTCGAGCGAGTGCTGCCACTCTCAGCACCAATGATGCCACTGCTACTGCCACTGCTGCGGCTTTTCTCTTTGCTCTTGCCGCCGGCCCCATCGGAAGGCATCTAGTTGGGAGGCCACCTCTAAAGAGTTGGCAGGCCAGAACCCCAAAGCCTCTGCCACTACGTGCTTCCAACGCGTGGCTTTCCCTCGAAATCCTAGACTTACTGCTGGCAATCCCTAGCCGGGATAAGTGCAGGAGAGAAGCGTGGTACCACTCACATCCCCACGATGCTACGCAGCCGCTTCGTCTCCAACGCCGTTCCGCCTCAGCAATCGCCTTTCTCATCTCATCTGGAGGCGCATCTTCACGAATGTGGACGGCATTCATGGCATCAGCTTTTCTCTTTGCCTTTACTATCCTCTCCTCGGTGTAAGGTGAAGCCATCCGCTGAAGATAGCCAAACCTCTCGTAGTCTCTCACTCCGTAGATCCTATGGCAAAGGCAGCGTCCCTGGGTGTCCTCTGGATCCGTATGATGCTCCCCCAAGCCATCCTCTGGCGTACAGAGAAAGACACAAGCGACGCTGTCTCCGTGCAACTCTTTGGTCAGAGCATCCCAACCAGCCGCAAACTTTCCAGGAAAAGAGATCCAGCAATACTTGGCACCAGGTTTGATGCTCCCGTGATAGCTAATCTCAGAGGTGTCCCTCAAGACCGATGGCCCTTCCTGCGCTGTGAAGCGCAGCAGATGCATGTCGTCTGTAATGCTCATGACGGAGGAAGGCCGGGACATACTAGATGGGTCTCCTTCGCTCGCTTTGGCCTGGACAGAGAGATGCGACCACATGACTCCCAACTGCAATCAACTGCACACGGCTGACAACATGTAAACAGAAAGCTTGATACTTCTTGCCCTCCAGAGCTCCCAGAACCTGCTGAACCGTTTATGTAGCTTCCTGCGAAACCCTCTGAGGCCGTTGGTATGGAAATGCGAGACTTACGAAGTCTCTCAAACACCAAAGCCTCCTGAACCCCGCTCGTCACAAACAAATCCAAAGCGTCGGCCTCGGTTTCAAGCACAGATGACCCTGCTGACGTGGTGCTCACATGCTCACTGCCTGTGACTGTGCTGCAATCGGTTCCGCACATAATCAAAGCCATGCAAACCCTTCGTCCTGCAGCTGACATGGCTTGGCTTGCTCCATGCTGGCAGCCTGCGCAGCTAGTTGCGGATGCCAAGCCTAAACAGTGCTTGGTAGACCCATTCCAAGCATTTGTCAAACTTTTCAGGAGTTCAAGCCAGGGCGAGCGGGCGCACTGGTCTTTTCTCCGGTGGGCCTGGATCTTTTCCATGACATTTTGCGCTTGCGTAGGCGAACCCTGGCGGATTTCCATGTTGAGCTACGAGGCACAAGTGCGGGCAGCTGCGAGAAGCCCAATATGAAATCTTTTGAAGCCACTGCCGGCCCGACATGCTACTAAACCTAGTGAATCCAGCCCCGGAGGCCTACAAGGCAGAACCCACTTCAACTCCACCCAAGCTACTGCCAGAAGATGTCAAATGCGCCTCAACCTACTTAGATTGCCCACCGACTTCAAGGAAAATCGTCCGATCATCCCTATGATCTACCCCGCACTGGCCTTCATCTGCTCGTCCATCTGCTCCAAAGCCTCAGCGACGGCATGAAAAGTCTCCAAAGGTGCCAGCGTGGCGCAAAGGCCCAAACGTCCCAAGGCTAAGATCAAATGTTAGCGGTTGTTTGGTAGAGAGGCAGCTTTGACTTGAGCAACTGCGCGCTCGGAGGATTCATTGACCAAGACACACACAAACACGTCTCTCAAAGTTGACAGCCTATGCTTGCTGGCAGTCTCAGTGCCTGTCCTGCGCTGACGCTTCTGCTTCCTGACGGCGGTGATCCGTTTTTGCATCTTCATACGAATTCAGGAAAGGTGCGGGGCTCGCAAGGGATATGTATCACGAGCTTCATGGCACCTAGCATACGTCAGCGGCCTGAGGTTACAAGCCCATGTTGCACATGGTGGTGCAAGGACCAGACAGTGCTCAGATGCTACCCCAGCACGCCAACTCTGATTGTGTCCCCACTCATGTCTTGAAAGCTCAGCGGCGAAGCTTGGAAGCAACTGAAACTGCTGGACAAGAATCGACCTCATGAAAATGCAAACTGGAACTGGAATCTGCTGCGACATGCCGGATTTGTGCCAAAACCCACAATCCAGAATCTGCGAATATCTACCCTCAGGCCAAATGAAAGGACTGCCAAAGCGGAAGGTCAGACAGCGCAAGATGCCAACCCAATGACGGCCTCCACGCCTGCCGCGGTCCCCTGCCCCAGAGAAAAAAGTCTTTCGGTCTTCGAGGTGCTGCCACTTTTTCATGTTGAGGTCCGTGCGCACATGGGACTTACAAAAGATATTTCACAAGTTCTCCTATTTCTACCCCCCTACCCCGATAACATGATACATGTTTGGTTTGGGGGACCAACTTTCCTGGAATTGCTGCTAAACCGAGATTGAGCACGGGGACATCATACTGCGGTGTTTTAGGGAATGGCTCAAGCTTTTTGGGAGGTCTAGATTTCTAGATCAAGGAGCGCTGCCCAAAACGGTGACAACTACAGATTACAGTAATGGCACATAATCTGAACATGGTCTACTCTGGCACCCACCTTGTAATAGGGCATTTTGGAAGGAGGATGCCGAGTCAAACGATCGGGTGACTCGGGTGAAGCCACTTAATTGGATTTGCCTGATGGCATGAGGAGTAGACTAAATGCACATGAGCTTGGAATCTGATTTAAGATGGCCTTCCAGCTTGCCAGTTACCAACGAGGAACTTAGCATCCCTGATTGCTCCCAACATCTCCAAATGCAATGATAAGCATCAACGCCGAGCTAAATACATGGGCTTAATATCATGAATAGATGCACGTGTAAGCGAGACATTGCAAGTTTGAAGCCGAGTCCGTCATGAAATCAGGCACCATCCCAGCACCTGCCACTAATGCAAGACAAACATGATACTACATGACCCCAAGAAAGGCCCCTGCGTGAAACGGAAATGGCAGGAGGTGCAGCTGGAACACAACTGTTGCCCCATGCCTGCAAGGCCTCCTTTGGAGAGCACCTCAAGAGATAGCATGGTATATAGTAGAAGGCTCTCTGGCTCCAAGAGGTTGGGGTGTGGGGCCACTCGAGGGATTTCAGGATTGACGGCTCCGGGTTGAGACTTCCATGCCAGAAACCCATGCCTCCAAAAGAGTATAGGAGGATCACAGGACGTCATGCGACTCTTACTCCAAGCCCGAAACTGCCGCGGAGGTCATGGGAACCTCCTAACCCCGAGCTTCGCACGTCTCACAACTCAAGGCCCACTGTCACAGCCCAGCGGCTGCTTCTTCAGCGAGATCGATCGCTTGATGGAGGGGACGGGTCCTGCAAGCTTCAAATCAAAAGTGAATGGGGTACGGGCCTAGGGTTGAAGCTTTGAGGGGTCTGAGGGGCTTGGATCTGCAGTTGAGGCGGCTGCAGCGTTGAGATCTAGAGTGCCGGGCGGCAACTTGGGGCACAAATGCGTTCCTCAGAGATGGCAGCCGGAACAATATCTCTTCCTCTGTCAGTCGAAATGGCACTGAAGCTCTGAAGCCTTGCGACAGGAAGCAGTGTCTCTGATACTACTCCTGAATTCTGTAGTTCTCAGGGTCGCGTTCCTGTCTGCTTTCACCGATGCTTAAAGTTTTGCCACTTCTTAAAGTGCGGGATCAATAGTTTTTGGCCTACGGGAGCCTACAGCTCGTGTTCCCTGGGGGTCGACTGAAAATTTAGGGCAACCAAAATATCTTTCTTGGACAACGTGCCCCTCAAAAGCTTTGAGCATTGCAAAATCGACTATATTCATGATTTTGGGACGTGTGCAGCAGCACAAGCTTTGAAGACAAACGGTGCTTAAACAGCACTACGTCCTCTCTTCCCACAAAACCCGAAAGCTGAGGGGAGTGGATCTCTGCAATGATCTCACTACAATGCTCTATAGTAGCCCGCAAGAAGCACCCCTAGAACCATCACAAGTCCTTGAGGGTGGAGTTGAGCGGGGTTGGTAAATTGTCCCATAGTCCTTCTTGAGAAGCGAAGATCCACATCACAAAATCCTGCGGAGCAGCAGTAAGGCTTCGATCCAGGAAGGTCAGGAAAGGATATGTTCAACAGCAAGCCCTCCCCTAATGAAACCAAACAAAAAATGCTACAATGTTGGGAACATTTATTATTAGGGGTGGCGGGCTTATCATTAGTGGCGAGGATCACTTGGTAAGCAAAGGCCTTCTGCACCCATAGACAACCTGAATGAACCTGTGAGCCTCGCAGAGCTGTCGGCAAAGCAGTCTGTTTATCACACCGGCCCTTCCCCTCCGTTTTCAGAAAGTGGACGGAGCATGCAGGATCGCTGCTCCCTCACACCCGGGAGGCAAAGATCAGATAAGGCCAGATTAAAATGTGTTTGGGCCGTGTTTGGTAATGATAAAGGTACTTTGGTGACCTGAACCCTGATGATAGGAACTCTTTAAGACTCATATGATAGCTATATATAGGGTCTACCGAAGTCCCCTTCTTGTTTGGGGTGCGGGCGTCCGGGCGGTGCTATTTTGGGACCCTTCCTTAACCCCAAACTAGAAAATCCTGAGCCCTAGTTCGTACACCCTAAATCCTAGACTTAGACCGTAGGCCTAAATCACATCAAAATGTATGCTTCCCAAACTGACATGAACCCCTTCAAGGGGTGCTGTAGGGGCTACATGCGGGCTATATAGGAGGTTTTAGAAGGACGTAGAGGGTTGAGGGTATATGTATTGACGACGACGACTGCTACTACCTCTGCTGCGTCTGCTGCGTGTACTGCGATGGTCCCAAATGCCATGCATAAGTATGGTAATGAGGTACCTAAAATAAACAGCAATATCATATTGCCGGGTATTCAGGTCCCAATAGTATCCAATGCTTTTTCGGGTGAGGGTATCAGCCTCACACACCGAGCTTTAAGTCACGCGTGTGCAGGACCAAACTCGTCGCTCCCCCTTCTGCCAGCTGGCGATTGCGACGCGCAGGACGCCGAAACTGAGAAACGCCCAATTCGGGCCTAAGTACTTCTCAGCCCCAAGCCCTGTTTTGGCGTATGGACAGCGCCAGCGTATATGACCAAACTGAAATCGGCATCTCCCAGCTTGTTCCTGAGACGCGAATGGCCTTCCAAACTAATGAATCTGCTGCTGGGGCTCTCCCCGTCTTTGCTCCGTTGCTGTCCTGCGTCGCAACATGAGCTCCTCACGTACTCGTTCCAAGTAGTGGGCCATTTCTGATGGCTGCAATACCCTGGATGGAAGTGCAGACGGAGGATGGCGAATTGCCTGAGCAGAGTTTACATCTGCGCGCCCTGAGAAACTGCCTTCATCATCTCCCGCAGCCCCCCTGTATCAGTGCCACTCCTTGCTGCTTCCAAAACGATTAAGTTTCCTTACAGAAATTGAAACGAACGCCAAAAACAGTTCAACTGTGGCATAGGTTCGTTCCATCAATTTTCTAACCTGGCAACCAAGTCTTGAGTAACACCAAGCCCTGAACCGAAAAACTCAAATCCTAAACTGTAAGCCCCAAACCCCTAGTCCTTAACTCAAAATGGGGAATTCCCAAAATTAGGGGTACCATTTTGGAGGACTCAATAATAAGGGTAGAAATCTAAGGGGAGTCTACTTTGGGGTCCACCTATCTATGAAAAGTAGCAACTCGACACTAAACCGCTAAACCCTACACTGTAAGCCCCAGACCATTAACTCTTAACCCTAAACCTGGCGGTTAGCAGGGAAAAAGCTTATACATAGATAATAATCCCCTATTCCTTACGAACCGTCAGTAAGTAAATCGAAACGGCGGCCCCAACCTTGAAACCTTGCCTTGGCAATCCTGCTATTCTCCACAAGGTTGCTTCCAAAAAACCGGGTCTCTTTCAAAAACGTTGTGGGGCATGTATATATATATATATATATGTGTATATATATCTATTGGGATACATCGGAACAGGGATCTACGGCTTAAAGAAAAAGGATTGGTTTTGACGGGATCCCTATAACAGCGATTTTCGCGAAATTCACAAATGGTAGTTTTCCTAGATAGGGAGACCTCAGTATAGACCCCAATATACAGAGTCACGGTCCTTACTATAGGGACCCCCAAAAAGGAACCCTTCAATTTGGGAACCCCCCCATATCCTTTGTGCAGTGGCACCTACAGCACACCAAGCCAAGCACACCGGCCTGCATTCCAAACAGCCCTGGCACAAGAACCATCAGCGCATTTACACCCTTCAGAACTACATGGGTTGCTGTTGAGGAACTTCAGTCAAGTGACTATAAGAAGGAAACCCCATTGTTTACTGTACATCCATAATTTGGCAACCCCAAACCCTTTTCAACCCGCACTGGGCGACTGCCGGAATCCCTAAACCCTATCCCTATACACCAATTTTATAGTAACCTAATCCGAAAACCCTTAACCCTAAACCCCATATACCCACATTATAGTAACTCAATTCAACTTCCTTAACAGCAGCCCAGTCTATGCCGCATCATCTTTGCAGTCCTACCTCAAGCCTAAACCTGAACATATCACCCTAGGGTTTATGGTTTATGAACTAAGGCTTAGGCTCTGGGGTTTAGGGCCAGGTTTAGGGTTCACTAGAATTTGTGAACCACGGCGGTTCAGGACCTAGTTTAGGGTTTACGAGGGTTTAGACTTTAGGGTTTAGGGCCAAGTCCAGGATGTACTAAGGTTTTAGGAACTAAGGTTTAGGCTTTAGGGTTTGGGCCAAGAATCTGTGAACTAAGTCTTTGACTTTAGGGTTGAGGACCAAGTCCAGGGTTTACTTGGATTTAGGAGCTAAGGTTTAGGCTTTCGGGTTTAGGGCCAAGTTTAGGATTTAGTAGGGTTGTGGAACAAAGGGGTAGTCTCTAAGGTTTAGGGTCTACTAGGGGTTAGAAATTAAGATTCAGGCTGAAGGATTTTGAAATTAAGGTATAGGCTGTAGGGCTTAAGGTTGACTAGGTTTTAGCGTTTAGGCTTGGAAGATATAAATCTCATACAGCCAACTCCTTACCCAAAGTACACCTAAGCAAGCTACTCCACACCATGCACCGAGCTCCCACACATATGGGAGCTTGCAAAAACCTTGAAACCTCCAAAATACTGCAATCCTTAGCATCCAAATCCCAGAAAGAGGCCCATGATATGTGGGAAACCCTCCATGTACATACCCCATCTAGACCCATTAAAAGGGACCCCTAAAGTCTCAACCCTAAAGCTACCTGCCCTCAACTGCCTCGAGCTTCACAGGATTGGTCCCAAAGTGGCCGCCGTCTGGTGGTTTGTCTTCCCCACGCTCCTTGGCCTGCAGGTTCTCAAGGTAGTGCAAGGATTTGGTAGCACCCCCAAAACAAGGACCTTATTATAGTCCTATGATAGCTGTAGAATGCTCATTTCTAGTCTAGGGGGTGGGAGAGTGAATGTGTGAACTATGAATGGCGTATGCATGGGAATTACATACTCGCCTTCCAGAATGAGTACAAGGTGGAAGTGCTGTGGTAGTAAAGGTGCCCGTAGCAGCGACAAAAATTGTGGCAGTGGGCGTAGCAGCAGCAACAGCAGCAGCAGCAGCAGCAGCAGCAGTAGTGGTATAAGCATACCAATAACCTGAGGAATGGAAGTTGCAACGGGCAGCATCCGCAGGAGTAGTAGCACGTCAGTCTCCCAACATATGTGGAACCTCAAAAAGGCACGCCTTACAGACCTCGTGGAATAGCTAGCCAGATTGAAGCTACTATTAGTCACTATCAAAATTACAACGTTAACAAAGAGAGTGCTAAGTAGTAGTCATGCTCATGCTCAGTGTACATCTTTTGGAAAATTCTACCCATGCCAAAACACAACTTGCTCTTCCTGGAGCACTCCATGACACTTCATACTCTTAACAGGGGCTAGTAGGGAATAAGGGAAAATTCTATGTAATTAGTGCTTATACAAGGATTAAAGTCCCTTTCCCTACTCGCCCCGATCCTCGCACTGCAGGACAGTAGACATCTCCATATTTCACGCGGCCCTAGGACCACTGCAGGGATTGAGATGGCAAACATATCCGGACCACTCTCCACTGCGAGGATCAAATTCCCAATTCCTACTTGAAGGCCCCAGGGCAATTTGTGGTATATGGGATGATCAATCACTAAGTTCCCTGGGCCCCTCAGGAACCAAGAATGCGTGTTCATCCGTAGCGTGCTGCCCAGGCACATCGAAGAAGCGGAAGCGTAGCTCCGTGAGCAGGGCGTCCGTGCCTGGCTTCACATGCCTAAACTGTTATCATTCCTATAGGTAGGCCTATTACTAAACACGATCGTTGTCAATAGCAGCCGTAAGGAGCTCTATGACATTACCCTGTCAGGATGTGGGCGTTTGCCCTACAATAGGGTGATCATTTAGTTGCTCCGGAACACTGTGCCACAAATAAAACCATTCTGGGAAGCGTGAATTAGCCGGTGGGTTGAGATTGAAGTGCAACACCTGGATTCTTCTTATGGATAACCCAAAACGTAGCCCACAACAATCGCAACACTCCCATTTCGATAGATAAGGGTCCGGGAACCATTTGCAAAGTTAGGGAGCGCTTAGAAGGGGCAGCACATTCGGAGGGCGGGGGGGGGGGTATGAAGCGAAGTTAGCAGCGCCGCGGTACCCAAAGCAAACTTATTCGAAACGTTGGAAGTGAAGACTGGTTGGAACGGAAAGCAACTGCTTCCACGAAGCCTCCAGGCCTGCCACAAAGTTAGCCTACCAGGGTTAGTGCGAACCCGGCATGGTTTGCGCCCACAACCTAGCCGCGAAGGTGTGCATTCCGAGGCAGGCGGAGCAGATCACGAACCTGGGGCCTACCGGGACCAAACAAAAGTACTAGGGGGCCCGAACGATGGCACGAACACGGCTTAAGATGGCACGAGAACCCAGTTTGCACACGAACCCATCACGAACCCCCACATGCCCTACACTTCATCCCGAAACTCTATAGACCCTCATTCCCAAACCCTATACGCCCTAAACCCTATTCCCTAAACCGTAATCCCCACAGTCTACACCCTGGCCCTCATCCCTTTGAACCCTTGCCTCCGCTCACTGCGCGAGGCTCCGATTTAGAGTAGTTTCGTTCCCCAACTTTAGGACCCTACGAATATCCTATGAATATCGCGCGGCTTTTGTAGGGTCCTCATGTTGCGGGTTGCAAGTGCCCCTCACTGGTAGAACTACTACAGTAATCCATACGAAACATTCCCCACGCTATGGGAAGAGATGGGGGAGTGATTGAGCACTGGGACTTTGACGTACACCAGGTGACATTGGCATTTGGTGGTAGCGAGCAACATTCTGAAGAAGTTGCGGAACACCCACTACAGCGTACTTTACATGAAAAACAAACAATTCACTGCACTTCTTTCTTCCGGGCATATTTTCTGAGCCCGCAATAATGCGACATGGGTGCTTCTCAACTTAGTGCCCCCGGACTGCACCGCGAAAAGAATGCTGCGCCTACTGCTGGGCCCAAGGCGTCGGTTCAGAATTTGAAGCACTACTGTACCAGCTGGACCCATAGGACTAAGAGGCATCGAAGAGCTGCAAAAACGATACAGCTGAACCCTCTAAATCTTCAACTAAAACCTACACCCCCAACCCTAAGCCTTCAAACTCTAAATCCTAAGTAAGCCCCACTATTAAACAATACACCCAAACCCTGGGTCCTGACTCCTATCTTGTACAAACCCAAACCAAGAACCCAAAATGAGAAGAGCCGCACAAGTCCGGATCTAAGCTCTGCAGCAGTTCGCAGAAGATGGTCCAGTCCAACACGTCGTCGCCCTTAGTTAATTTCAGGCTTTGATGAGGGTATGGGTGCCTTGGGGGCTTCGGCACGCACGTCGAATGAAATTCCAACAGCTGCAAGTTCCAGATGACACTGCGCACAACCCAAATACACCCGTTTGTAGCCAACAATCCCCACATGCCATCTGTCTTACTGGCGTGGCACTGGTCCGAGGGGCAGCATTTCACCAATCCAATACTGGAGCAAACGAGCAAAAGCACCCACTAGATGCAAGAACAGCATCTGGTCTCCTGCCACCTACCTAGATCATTCTGCTACCTTCGTCCAGAGCAGGTACTTCCTAACGCCACTGGGAAACCGAGGTTGTGACCGCAACACTATACCACATGCTCGCCCCCTAGCCCAGAACCCCCATAGATCCAGAAACGCGTTTCCCTTTTTCTCGAACCTTGCAAGTTCAGTAACCCGATTGAAACTAGGGCTTATAACCTAATTAGAACCAATAGGGGACTTGAGGGGCTTTCAATGGGGTCACGAAGCAGTTATAACAAGGCTATAGCTATCTTCATCTCTACATACCCCTGTGCAATTGCAACCCCTATGTAAATCCTAGATATGCCTTCTATAGACCCTATATTCCCTTACAGCTGGCTACAATTACCTTGAACCTCCAAAAAGACACAGACTCGCAAACGCCCTCCATTGCAATCTCTTCTCTAACCCCCGAAGCCCGAAGCTAGGTACGCCCAGCCCTCCATTTCATTAGCAGGCTCTACAAGCCTTTAATCCCCTGCCCTTACAACCCCGATCGTGCAAAACAGCGGCGGGCCGCTTAAGCCTGAACGGGCCGTACATGACTGCTTGAAATCTTTGCTTGAAGCTGAGCCTCTCTTGACCCACAACGCAGACCGATCCTGTGCAGTATTCTGAGGACGCCCCATACCATGGGGATTTCAAGAAAGCAAACCCTTGGTCCTCAACCGTCATCCCCTGAAGCCGTAAACTCAAGCCCAGATACCCTAAGCCCTATACGCCTATACTATGAACCCAAGACCTTAATCTCCTGCAGCCACTGCGCTGCTGCCTGGTGCTTGCGAAAGCAAGCCATGACGAACTCGTAGGTCGGCTTCCTGGAAGAAGGCTTGGTACTAGAACTGTACTTTGCATTCAATATAGGCCCCGTATAGGCCCTGCTTCCATTTCATTCTCCAATATTCTGATATGCTTTCCATTTACAAGGCAAGGGCTTTGAGTTGAGAGGGCTCAGGGATCAGTTTAACAGGGGCTAAGACTCACCATGCTTGGTCTAGATTGTTGCGGACCTGGCTCAATGGCCTCTGAAGGATGTGTTCGGCGATTGGCGCACTCCTATTGGGTTTCAACGAGATGAAGATGATTACCACTTGTTCCATGGTTTCTAGCTGTCAGACCAATTCCCCCCAATCACACCAATTCCCCCAAAATCAGAGACCATACAGTAGGGTCCAACTGAAAAGGTCCTCTGCAGATGCCTAAGAAAACCAGTCACGTGGGTCACATTCTACACGCGTCATGCTCGGCACCAAGACGGGCGCTAACTTTGGGCTTTTACGCACGAGCTTCTCAGCATTAGTCCCATCCAAATTTGAAAGACCATCTCTCAACGCCCAACCTGGATTGTTGACCGCTAAGCCTTTACAATCAATCCCGGAAGCCAAAAAAACAATTCCTCAAACCTCTGACCCAACTCTCAAGCCAAACTTTACGGCTGCGCGGCGTGGAGTTTATGAGGCTATCGGGCTTTCGAGTGTTAGAGGCTTGGCTTGGGGCTTAGAATGTTGAAGGTCGAGGCTCAGGTTTTAAACAGCGTCTGCTTGCAAATGACGGAGCGCACAACTCACCAATGCCGTGCCGGCCCGGTCTAAATCAAGGCAAGCCGCACCGATGCGTCCTGGCCCTGCGCTATGGCCTTGGCCAAAGTCGGCAAACTCTATCTCAGCTCGAAGGTACATGAGTGTAGAAGCCTGTTTTTTGCTTTTGCTATGCCGTCGGGTCACTTGCAAGTTACTCTGAACTACCGTGCCCAGTGAATTGGTGTAGTTAAAACTTAAGCTCAACACACGTGACCACTTGTGTTCCATGCCCCTCTGCAGAATTGCTGCTCCATGTACGAAACGGAATTACAATCGGACCTCCGAAGCGTTTGAAAGCCTGACCTTAACCTGGATGGCCTCGCCTTACTGCCCCGCAGAAGGGCATAGGACTAGATAGCACTTTGGCCAGCACCCTGGGCCGGAAACCGTGAGCGGACCCCCCTCTTTATGTATGACAACTCCATACCTGGGGATCCCGGGACCACTGCAACGGCTACTTCAGAATAGGAATAAGCTAAACATGAACTCCAGGAAGAACCCGCCTGGAGACAGCCGTGGGGACGGAAGCAAGAACTGTCCTACAACCTCCTGCTATCCCAAATGAACAACAGTTGTGAGACACTCTGCATGGCCGCTGTCCCTTAACGCCCATCACCCAACACCTACAGTTTCTGATGGCATTCATCATTCACGTTCTGTGCAGTCACATTCACTCGTTTCATGAGCTCCTCGCCCATAGTGCGTTGGTGATTGTGCTCCGGGCAGGCCAGGTGAACTGTATTCGTTCTTGCACTCCACTTCCACTACATCTTATGTCATGTCATGCATTGTGTAGGTCGTGCTGCAGTCATGCCATATGCAGTGCATGTTGGCTCAAGGCCAAAATTCAAGTGTAGACCTCGGAGTGTGAGGGGTACCCAGAGGTGCTGGGCGTTGTGTTTCATCCCACCCTCCTCTCCCTGTATCTAACTTCCGCAGTATTTGTACACACTCACCCCAACGCACTATCACTATCCCCCCCCTACCTAGGCATGGGAACACGCGCACACAGTGACTCTTTTTCTCCCTCTGGACCAACCGACACTCTGGTGCTTTCGCAGTTGCTGGCTTGGAGCCCTGCCATGCGTCCTGGCTTGGACGCTGCGGCCGCAATGCTCTCACTGTGCCAAGAAGCTGAAAATGGAAGAGCGCGCTGCAAGCGGGAATTGCCAGAATAAAACAGGTACTGTGCTGGCGTGCACCTGGAAGTGGTGCAACTTCCACCACGGATCCTGAAAGCCAGCTCGCGAAATGCCATCAGGCCAGTTGCTGCAGCTAGGCACCCGCTCGAAGTAGAGGTAACACCGCACATGAAACAGAAGCATATCCACGGTCTGCGCCACGTGATCGAGCTCTAGGCTGTCGCTCCTACGGCACACCAAGGCCATCAAGGCTGCTACGTTATCGACATATCAGACTCCGAAAGTGCCATTGTAGACATGCGGGAAAGTGAGAAGCCCTTGCAGCACCATCAGCAGCTCTAGCTGAACTATCTTCGTCTCCTGCTCGTCCCAGAGATCAAACACAGCCGCGTCAACTGGGACGACCGCCCCCAGCCTTTCTTGCTTAGCAAGAAGCCTCCGGACCCTGTCCGGAACGCCTCCTGGGCAGCATCACTGGCTGCCACGACTCTCTCGACTCTCGCCCAATTGAGGCAGAAGGCTGAGCGCAGCTTGTTGTTGAGGCGGGCGTTGCCCTTCGACGCATACTGCCTGTCCTTGATGGCAGCAAGGCCTGTGCGGGCCACTCGGCGGAAGACTCCTTGGTCAAGGAAGGTCACGCACCCGAGCAACTTGCTAGCTTGCCCTGTCTTGAGGGTGTCAGTTGCCACTGCCTCCTGAATGACATCCTCGATCTTTTGGATCTGGCGTTCACGCTCCCAAATCCGACTGCTGCCTTGTTGGAGCTCAATGAAATCGTGCATGAGCCCTGTCGCTGCCGACTAGTGCTGGTTGTCGGGCGAGAAAGGGAACCCAAATAGCTCAAACAACTGTTCTACTTGCTCCAGCGTCTCGGCAGCAAGGCTCTGCCAATCTTGATGCATTAGATCGTCGGAATACAATGACACAAGGGCACGCAGCAGCCTCCTACAGACACACTGCAGGAACATGGGAAGCCGGTTGAAGGCTGACGCTGCAAGGGGCAACCCGAACAACTTCCTTTATAGCGCCGAAATCGCGGGCCACCGGCTTTGCAGTCGTGATACGCCACGACACACGCTCAAGAGTGGTCAGGGTGCATAGGGATCTTTCGATACGCATTAGGCAAGTCCTCACCTGCAGTCACTATAGTGCATCTGGCCACTCGTGGCAACCTACACCGCAACGTGTCATCTCAGCGACAAGGACTTGTGCGTGCAAACAAGGCTGGATAGCTAAACAAAACTGGAGCTTGTTGGCATCCCTACTAAACTCAGTCTACCAGCCAAGGCATTGTCTATGACCCGGTTCTTGCCGCTACTCTGAGTGACGACAGAGCGCCCAACTAGGTGGAACGGCAGGCCAGAGGCCGCGAGTTGATGGCTGGGTGACAGAAGCCAGCTTCTTCGTGAAGCTCGGACAACTCCACAGAAACCCTACGCGCAGGTGGCGCTGCTTTCCACGCCCGCGCTCGAAGAGCATGGTTCGCTGATCCAGCTGGATGAGGCGGCTGCACTGCAAATGCACAAACCTAACGCAACCCCCAACTTGACACCAAGTTACCAAGTCGCGAAGAGACCTAGCCAATCAGGATTCTTATTGCCGTGGGCGGCTACAATCTGCTGCTCCAGCTCTAGCAACATAGCAGGCTGCGCGACTGGCACCTGCTTGGCGCCAGGTCCTAAGGCCCCTGGCCTCGCCGACCGAAAGGCCTGATCCAAGTCAAGCTCAAGCACCAGGTGCAGGCGCTTGCGCATGAAGCAGAGAGAGGGCAAAACACGACTTCTGGCCAGACTGGCCATGACAAACTGCGCCACCTGCACAGCAGCCAAGCTCGCCACCTCGGCCGTCCTTTGCCGCGCCCACTCGCGAAGCTTAGCCCATGTGCGCACAACCTTGCGCAGCGTGGCTTGTTTTGCAGATGCCAAGACAAGCTTGACAACAGCGTCCAGGATCTTAAGACTGGAAACCTTGGCGTCCTGAAGCTGGCCGGTGAACTTGCTGGCCTTTTGCAGAATGTCTACCAGACAGACCCCGTGCCTGGCATTAGCCCCTGAAAGCGGCGCAGCTCAGGCCAGCGCGCGCACTGACCCCTCGCACGAGACTCTGAACGGGCCAACAGGCGTTGCTCTGCAGGTCACACTCACAGGCTGGACGCCAGTAGCACAAGGCAAAGAAGGACATGCAGCTGGTTGCTGGCGCCTATACAAGTCAGGTACACGCGGCGCTAACCCGTGCTGGCACTCTGCACGCGCTGCTTCCCAGGCATTGGCAAAAGCCGTTCCCGCCTCACACTCTTCCTCCTCTCGGCTGGAGAAATAAAACGCAAAGTCTACACGAGATTCCAGGCCAGCAGCGCGCATAAAGGACTCCTTTGAACAGCAGTCCTGCCTGATGGCCACACGTTTTAAGCAGCCGAAGAGAAACACAGCGCATGAAACACAGCGCCCAGCACCTCTGGGTACCCCTCACACTCTGAGGTCTACACTTGAATTTTGGCCTTGAGCCAACATGCACTGCATATGGCATGACTGCAGCACGACCTTCACAATGCATGACATGACATAAGATGCAGTGGAAGTGGGGCGCAAGAACGAATACTGTTCACCTAGCCTGCCCGAAGCATGAAACAGCGACGACATAGCCGAGACTTCAGCAATCGCCATGACCCCACATAGTCTGAGCTTTCGATTAATTAGCCCCAAGACTCCCTAGATTTCAAATTGGGGGTCCAAGAATACGTTCAAGGCAGAGGCATTTTGGCGGTAAAAAAGCGCCTAGAATTGAAGCCCAAAATATCATCGCCCAAAAACTAAGGTTTAGGTTTGAGGCGAAGAGTCTGGGGGTTTTTACATTTCGGATCATGAAATGTCGTTCTAGACAACTGTTTTTCATCATTTTTCATTATGGGGTGCGGCACCCTTAGTAGTCAAGAGCTAGGATTATGTGTGCAAACCCGCCAAAGTGAGAAACCCGACCCTTTGACACACCACGTCGAGCTGACTTCCTGCCTGGTCTACATTATCCTCAGCGGTTGCGCGTAGCCTCAGTGCTCGACAGCCAACAGAAGGACAAACATATGATGCACGTCATCATGCCAGTATAAAAGCCACGCTGGCCAAGAAGTTGTTGAAGAAATAGGAATAAGAAATAATGAGAACATGCAGCAGCTTCCAAGATTGAGGGTCTCCTTTGCGGATCCTTAAGATTGAAGTGCATGTGCGGGTCCATGGCAGAGTTCTTTTTTGCAAGCTCCCATGGACTTTCAACATCAACCTAAAATCCTAAACCCCAGCAAGCCCTGGCCCCGAAACAAGCCGAACCCTAAAAACCTAAAAATACTGAACACCAAAAAACCTAAACCGCGCGGTCTCAGGATTTAGGAGCTTGGGGTGGGCAGTGATTTGCGACTCAGAGCTGCTTCCCGTGAAAGCAAGTGGCTAATGCAGGCCTGAACTCCCTTTGGATAGGATAAAATGTAAAATAAATCAGCCTCATACAGGGGTTGGCATATGGACTGTGATTGTATGTAGGGGTCGAAATTATTGGGAAAAGGCTCCGGGGTACATCATGCTGTTATTGTCGGGCAAGGACGAGACAACATGGGAAGAATATTGGCAAGGTTCAGGCCTGTAATTCCATGAAAAGGCCACGCCTCCTTTCAAGCACATTGGAGGCCTATCCTCATGCATCACTGCATTACTCATTCATGAGCATTATACGAGTTTTACCTGAAGCTATCCGTCTGCTAATTCCACACCTGATTTTTCCCGAGACAACAGCCAAATAAGAACAGGAGACCAGGTACTTAGTAAAGAAGAAGATGGGTATAGTACTTACATTCACGAACTGTAAATACAATGCGTGACCATTTGTGTGGGTTGCTATTAGGGAACTTAATTAAGTTACCATAATGGGTACATATAGTAAATAATAGGGTTTCCCCACTATAGTAACTTAAATTAAGTTCGTTAACTGAATCGGCTACGCAGAGCCAAGTCACGTGGCGCCGTTCGGCGGCAGGCCATCTGCCATGGATGGCTTTGCTTCGCGCAGGGCTGACAGTCCCCGCAGGGAAGGTGAAACGCTGGGCCCTTGCGCTCAAAAAGCCTGGACCTGGAAGGATTGCATAGATGCATCCATCAACTCCATGCGCTGAAAATCCCATGTGCATCTACCCGCAGCGGAGAACCCACTGTGCGCACGGATAGCCCGCTTCGAGCCCGCATGCAGCAGAACGGTTGCGTATCAGCTTCGAAGGCCTAGCTATTGGCAAGTGCCAAGCACCACACGATCCACTCACATTGTCCTGTTTTCGGTTCATAGACCTACAGTATGACTCACAGCTGTTCTGCCCTGAATCGCGCGACAACATTGCGTGTCATAGCCTTCTGGTCGGGCAGAGTGCAAAATCAGGGGTCATGTCGCGAACAAGCCAGTCGAATCCCAGAACCAGCGAGGATTAAACAAGCCCTACAACACTGGATTTTGCGAATCTAAAAGCAAGAGTACGGTTAATAGAACATCAACAATGTTTCAAAACATCCTCAGGTCTAGCTTGGATTTACGCTTGGAATTCCCGGACAGCCTTAGATTTCTTGCTGCCTTGGCACACGAACTTGAACTACACACTTTCCCGTACTTTTAATCCCACATAAGGGAGTCGTGGACCAATAGCCTGGGAAGATAAATTTCATTTGCCTTCGTTAATTTGCCCTTAGCGACCTACGTAGCGACTGCCAAGAAACACAATGCGTTCAACACTCTTGAACGTGGAGCTGCCGGATTTGTGCAGGAGGCAGCACGTACGAGACATCCACATGTCGTGCTTCGGGCTTGGGCTTTAGAGTAATTCTGTCATCTCTGAAGCTCTCTTGTCATTAGCCAATAATTACCATACCTGGACACCTTGCCGACGGACAGGTTCAATGGTCAAACATGGGATCCAAGGATAAGACGGAGTTTGAGGTTTGAGACAACTTATGCACTCATGCGCAGGAGCCAACGCAAATGGTGCAAGGGGCTAACTAACAAACAAAAACGCTGCGCCTCGGGGGTCCTGGTACAGGCCTCGCCCTCAAAGCCTTGGAATTCTCACGGCATCATGTTGCCGCAGCGTTGCGCCTTTTGGCTCATTGTTGGGCGGTTGTTTGCAGCATTCTGCTTGCACACAGTCGGAACGATTCAAAACTTCTGTGCAGGCAGCAGGTATTTGACAACATTCTGGACCCTGTCGCTGAGTTTTAGGGCCGCAATAATAGCGCCGTACGCATCTCGTGTTCAAGCGTTCGAGTCTTCTAGTGAACAGGTCATAGATCGCAATGAAATGGTTGGGGAAAAGGCAAAAGAGCCTCTACTCCTGCAGCCCTGAACAATTTCCTCAGTCTTTAGGGGATTTTGGGACATCATTGATGCAGGTCCAAGATTCTGGCTATTGGGTGGCAGGCTTAACAGCTAGATCATGGAAAGCGCACTCACATGCCGTCATACCTGCGTCGCCAAGACCACCTGCAAGATGGTGGTTGGCATGTTCAAAGTTCAGCGTGAAAGGTTTTTAGACTTTCAGAGGTTGGGGCTTAGGGGTGGAGGGTTAATGGTCTGGGGCGCGAGGGATTGGGTTGCGGCGTTTTTTGGGCTTGGAGCTTTGCAGCTTGTTGACATGTTGCGTGATTCTCTTTCCTAGCCAAGCTGGTGGCAACTCTGTGTAGCTTTGTGCTTGCTACGATGTAGATGTTTGGAGAGGGCACGCGGATGTCTGAGGGAAATAAAATGTGGCCCCCAGCATGTCTCCCAGCTAGGAACTGTGGCATCTTGATGATGTAAAACAAAAGAATACCACCAGGTGGAACGTGGGCGTTCATTATTATATTAGGATGGAGGCTGTAGTGCGGATACTATTTCTGAAGCAAACGTTCTTCTTTAATGTTAGCAACTTAAGAGGACAAGAGCTTCGGGATTGGAAGCTTATTTCTCTGCAGTGCAAGGAAGGAAAGACCGGTGGGGGGGAGGGAGGGTTCTAAGTCTTTGCGCCAAATAAGACTACGCTCAGGCAGAGCGAGACCCCTCCTGCGCGAAGAGCAAGAGGGACGATGCCAAGAAAGTGACAAGAGGTCCAGGACATGATGCCCCAGTGGCAAAAAGCGACTTTAACATAACAAAAACATGTGAGACACCTGAGATTTTCTCTATTTCCAGAGAGCAACCATGGCCCGGGCTGTCCGCCAAACACACCACAATGCAACAACCAAACGGCACGTCATTGACGAAGACACGCCACCAAACGGACAACAACACATACAAATTGAGCCCAATCCGCGAACACATACAAACAAAACGACGCAACAAAAAAAGTAGCGAACTCCAGGGAAAACAATACGAAAACAGCAAAACCAATCCCGGAAATACTTCAAATCTGCAGTACGAGTTCGAGTTTTCAAGCCCCAAAACCTCGACAGCCAACCCCTTGGCGCATCCCTTCCGGAGGGCCCCGATAATCGCCTCCCATACCCCCGCCAGCCACCCGAGGATCTCCGAAGCCTCCTGTGCAGTGCAGCAGATGAGTTGCTGAATCCCTGTCGCATGAAAACCCTTTTCGGTCATGCGGTGGTCTCCACCCTCAGGGCTCAATGACCTTTACGGCGCATACTTTATGCCCAAACCAGTTCATATTTACATATCGTCGGCTCAAGTGTCTGGGTAGTGGGACTTTGAGTTTCCATGGTAGAGGCAGAGAGACGCATAGCTCCAACGGTCACGCCGCTCTTAGTGGATTTTTGCAGGGAATACGAATGCAAATGAAGGCCAGTTGCGCATGCCTCCCAAGTAGAAATTGGGGAGGCATAATGGAGGCTGTAGCGCGCATCCAATTTCCTGAACCGCATGCGATATTCTGAGTGTTGGTACTTTCAAGAGACAGGATTTTAGGGGTTAAAAGCAAGAGCATCCCTAGCAAACGGGGCACCGCAACAGGACAACCACAACGAGGGATGTTTCTTGGTGGTTGAACCAAGTCGGATGATATTCTTCCGAGCATATTTAGAGCCAAAAGGAGGACATAAGCTCAGTCATAACAGTATCCCCCTTTGAAATCCTACCCCCTGTGCCAACTCTGAAGCTCCGAGGCTTGATCTCCAAGCCTGATTCCTGCGACCCCTAAACGCTCTCCAGAATATGAGAGTTTCCAGGTCCTTTGTTCCTTAGAACAGGTGTGGTAGTATCTTCTAAGGTATATCAAGGGCCCCCGATTACTGGAAATTCCCACATTCCATACTAGAGTACGACCCTAACCTCAAGAAACGCCTTAAAATCATAGCTTACATCTAGTTTTCAAGAATAACTATCAAGGTGTAGTGAAGAAGAAACAGTTTTTGGATTTCGGTGGATGTATCTAAAGTCTCAGGGCTTGAGGCTACGGTAAAAGGCTCAAAGCTCAGGTGTTAAGGTCCCGGATTTAAGAAACCTAAGCCCTGAACACCCAGGGTCTGGGACAGTTATCAGCATCCATGGGAATCCTCACAACTGCCCAGCTAGCCTTGATTCAGGGGAGTTTAAAAGCGCACCAACCAAACACTTGGGGCACGTGCCTTCAGGAGGTCCCCGATAGTCCCGGATCTCCGCCGATCACCGCGACATCTCTGAAGCCTCATGAGCAGCAGATGAGGCGGTCGAATCACTGGACACTATTTTTTGGCAGTGGTTGAAGATTGGAAAGTGCACTCCGAAATACTGCTAGAGGTTTGAGAGTTATAGCCAAGGCAGGCATGTTGCGAACCACTAGGGTTATCTATGTTGGTAAAAATAGGGGACTATATAGTGTTCTCTCTTGGGGTTTCCCTACCTAGGTTACAGCAGTGTTCCAGTTCAAGGATCTAGGGCTAGCGACGAAGATTTTTGCGTAGAAGTTCGTACAGCACGATCCAAACCCTTCTTAAGACAATGATCTCACGGCTTCCACAAGCCACTAGCACGTGATCGCGTCTAAGCCTTTTGGAATGCATTTTCCCTGCGTGAAGGTGATTGGGATCTTCCAGGTTGAGACCTTGGACCAAGGATTTGGCTTAGGCTTTTGCGGATGTGCTTGCCGGAACAGTCCCGAAGCCCTCGGGCAAATTCAAACAGCGCAGACTTGGGGGACAATGAGAAGGGGCGCTAGTTTCAGGTGTTCCACATCAGGGCTATGAAGAGTTGAGGGCGCAACCTGCATGATTTGATGGTTCTGTCATGGTTCATAGCAATTCCCGCTCAATATACCTAACGTGCTAGTCAAGTGCGAAATCATACGTGCAATCATGGCTGGCAAGCTTTGCAGGTGCAACCCTCCGGCCAGCATTGATCCCCTGAAGCCGTGAACATGAGACATATCCTGAACCGCATTTCGTACGAGAATCTAACTTACCAATCTCTCACCCGAGGAAGCCAGGCGACAGCCCAGCCCAGCAATGGTCCAGCGCAGCATGCCATTGATCGCTCCGGTCACTCCGGCCACTGCAGACTCTAGATGATTAGAGACAATCCTTCCACAAGCTGAAACTTGCACTTTTAGCATCTGTCACCTAAGCTCGGATTGAGAAAGAGTTAGACAACAACAGCCGTGCTTCAAATTAGAAACGAAGGCACGGGCTGACCTCTCCCCATTCCATCATACTGTCACGCACTCAGCTTTGGTCAAAGAAGGCAAGACAAGCTTCGCACAGGCTCCTGGGCTGACCGCAGAGTTAATTCAGGAACTATTCAGGAATCGAGAGCAATGCTGGTTCTACATGCATCACTTCGTAGATAGCATAGCAGATTGCAAACGCCTTGTCGCCATGCATGGAAGTCTTCTTGACTGTCTTCAATTTGGACCAGCTCCCCTGCCTTGGCTTCAACCAGTTCACTCCAACAGAACTGTCACAAAGCCCGAAGCAATCACTGCACAAATCGAGCTTTCAATCATGAAAGCCCCTTCACCCCAACAAAATTGACCTAAAATCGAACGTACAGACCGTAAGTGATGAGTCGGCGCAGAGGGAGTGGCAGGGGAACTGGTCCAGGCTGCTTCGCCTTTGGGGAACCAGCAGACTGCATGGGCCTGATGGAGGGTCGTGAGACAGCGAACGAAACACCTCTTAGGATGTTTCCCAAATAATAAGACACCTTTCACTGTCAAATTCAGGGAAATCCGCACAAATCAGCTTCGCCAAAACCACAAGTGCAGTGGGTTCATGCCCCAAGCCTCCAGTCTTGGCTCTGATAGACTTAAAAGGAAGTGTGAGTCGATGGAGCGTGAAGATTGTGATTCGAGAAGCTGCTTCAAACTGCTTTCACGAGTAGCAGAACCGTCACCATATATAACACCCCAATCGGACTCATGAAAGTCCCACTCGTTCTCAGGTGGTGGTGCACACCAGCAGCAGCGCACTGTTCTGGACCAGTACGCAAATGCTTGAGCAAAAGGAGTCTCCCTCAGAATGAAACCCACCATCTCCCACTGTCCTTCATTTATTGAGACCTGATGTGACTTGGAGTGGTCAAAGTGATCTCTCTCTTCGTGGTCGCTTGGGTCACCTTCGTGCTCAGATCTTTCATGCACCAACGTTTTGCTTAAAATGGTGCCATCTCGCAGAAACAACGAAAGTATCGTTTCCTGTTTGCTGCCGTTGCGGTACCTCTCCTGCCAACTGAAATCTTGCTTTTGTCGCCAAAGGAGGCACTCGTCTTCGGGGTACGGGCAGTTGGCTGGGAGTGGCTCTGAGGTGAGCTTTGATTTCAGGATCTCAAAAGCTTCGGCCGGGGATCGCCTTGAAGGATCGAATCTTAGCTCGTAGATCCGTGCCTTCATGCTGTTGCACGTTGTATCCCAAACACAACTTGTACGAAGCGTCATCGCCTTCTCTTTTGTGACCTTTGCGGACGCTGGAGACGAAGATGGTTTTGTAGAAGGCCTGTCTTCAGTCGATGATGTGCTCTTCTTCTCTGGAGTTCCACCGGCGCTGCTTCGCAAGGCTTCGTGCCTGTTCTCCTCAGTGCCTTGTGCAGGTTTTTCTGCCTGCAGCTCCTTGGTCACCTCGCTCGCGGCAGCAGCGGAAGATTCGAGACGTCCCTCAAATTGATCGAATTCACGCTCCACCAGCTTGCACAGAGTCAAATGCTCAAGCCAGCCGCCTTGCAGGAACTGGTTCACAACAATCGCCCCAAGCTGCGCTCGCGTGATGCTCTGATACAGGCGGCATCTCGTTTCCAAATTCGCACCCGCATCACTGCCTGCATCCACAATCCACAGGGTCCGGCTTAACTAGCAGCAACAAACAAACAACACCTTCGCAGATTTCATGAGCGGTAATTGAGAATTTGTCACTGGGTTTTTGGAGCCATGGGAATGTGCGTATGAAACTCACGAAAGAAGCTGCGTGTCCAGCGCTTAAGAAGTAGCATGAAGGTGCCTGTCAGCCTGCTTAGGCGAGCACACATACCAACACTCTACAGCAGCTGTTGTTCAGAGTTACCCTTATTTTAAGCGGGCTACTTGGTTAGCTTGGCTAATCCTGGCATTCGCGTGTGGAACTGGTGTTATACAGTTGTACCATGTCGTCTGCTGCACCTGAGTTATGATACGGCACCTGTTTGATGCGCTGTAATCCCAGGAAGCGCCTGGCGAATCGATCTTGGCATCCATCCCAATGGCCATCACAAAAAGTTGCTCGAGCCCTTTAGCGTGCTCGATTGAGTCCAGAACAATGTACTCTTCCGCGACCTTTGGCAGCATGTGCATCAGGGACTCCGCAAAGTTCACCAAGCGTAGCTTTTTGCTAGGGATTTCCTCTTCTAATGTCTTGCGCAAAAGCGGTCTGAACTGTTCGCGAAAAGGCTCATCGGGAACGATGATTGCCAAGGAATCATGCAAGCTCAGGCCTGGATAGGCGCAGAGTAAATCCCACAAGGCTGTAATTGTATGCTTGCAGTAACTCTGCAACGTTGACCTCTCTCCATCTGATTCAAATATGTATGTCTTCAGCGGAGGGCCATCTGAGCCTAGGGAGCTGTTGTGCTCGCTGGAGGCGCTGATCTGGAAAGCTGCGGCACCCAGGACTATCCGCTTTGTGCTTCTGACTACTTCCGTGAGGAAAACACGGTGCAAGTCAGGAAAAGTCTGCTCCAAAGCAGAGGACTGCGATGCGTCAGAAAGCAGAATGAGCTGTCTGGACGGGAGCTTCGTCTTGAGTAGGCCACGGTCAACATCCGGACGGTAAATGTCATGGCTCTCATCGACAATGGCCACGAGGAATTCATAGCTGATATCTTCATCATCCGAGAGGAGGAGCAGATTGCCTTCAGTTGTTACTTTCCTGAAGCATGTGTAGGGCTTGTGTATAAGCCTCAGTCGACAGAACAAGGCCAGGATGGCTGCCCGCCGCGGCTCTCCAGCTAAATGCCCGGCATGCATCATAGCAAGCCATCGCAGAAAGTGAAGGCAAAGGGTATGAGTGGGAGCTACAAATAGTGCCATCCCATCCTGGTGTTTGAGAGTATCCAGTACCCTCTGAACCGCCACGAACGTCTTTCCTGACCCTGCAGCTGCTGAGAGATGAAAATTATTGGACCCATCAAGCTGCTTTAATACTGTTCGCTGATGCGGCGTGAGTTCAGACCGACTCATGAGGGCATGTTTGTAACTTCTCACAAACTCGGTCTTTTCAGCCTTCAGCTGCCATCGTTTGTAGCTGCTGTTCTTAGACCATTCTTTGTTCAACTGAAGCTCAAGATCTCCCGAGAGAACTTCACCGCAGAGCCTTTGCAGTGCGTCGACGCTCATGCTGTGTAGCCGAACTGTCGTGGCCGAGGTGCCGTTTCTGAGCCTCTGAATCTCGGGATTCCCGACCACCTTCTGACCCTCAGGAAGGAGACTGCGCAATGCATGAAGCAAGTCAAAATCCGTTTCCTCAGCAAGCCTCTTCATTGTGATATCGACATGCCGCACGTGATCAGCTTCGATCTTTTCAGCTGAGTGGTCACATCTCACGGTCCATTTCAAGCCAGAGTCTTTACAAGGGATTTTAATGATGGTTCCTCTCTTCCATTCGTTGCCGTCCCAAGCATCGACCATCTGTTCAACTTGAAAAGTGTCCAGAAGAAAATCGGAAACATCCACCTCGTCATATTCCCACGCGGCACCCTCGACGTGCTTCATCCTCTCCACAGTCGCAATCTCACACTTCTGGGAGCCGCCACATCCCACCCCATCCCAGGGATCTTTGTCCGGATCCCGCAGCTCGTCCATCGTCAGCTTGCCTTTCCCAACTTGGTCGGGAAAATATACGACTTTCAACCTTTGCTCGAGAGCGACTGCTTC
Source organism: Symbiodinium pilosum (assembly GCA_905231905.1). NCBI lineage: Eukaryota > Dinophyceae > Suessiales > Symbiodiniaceae > Symbiodinium > Symbiodinium pilosum. Next base: position 175,724 of record CAJNIZ010046748.1, read on the forward strand.
CTTGACCTTTCCGAGCCAAACCTGAGCTGTGTTTGTCTTTCTCTGTGCCTACGGAGATCATGTAGGGGCAATGTGAGGCGACTTATGACCTTCCATGATTCTGTGAAGTTTGCGGCTGCGTGGAGATTTGTAATCGTCTACTGAATCATTTATCCCCAGGGGATCTATCTAGGGCCTGCTGCCACTCTCACTACCGCTACCAAGGCTGCTACCACCACTACCTCCACTTGCTCTTGTTGCTGGCCTCCGGGTCGTGGGACTGCTTCCAAAGGTTTACAGAAGGGTAGGGGAGGGCAGCAAGGCAGCTTCTTCCAGAACTGACCACATGCAAAGCTATGCCTTGTAAGCGCTTCCAATACGTGGCCTCCCCTCAAAATCCAGTAAATACCAAACGAACCCAACTAGAGATCTTAAGCAAGGCCAAATGCAGGAGAGAAGCGTGGTACCACTCGCAGCCCCACGAGGCCACCCGGCCGCTTTTCCTCCATCTCTTCTCGGCCTCCTCATTTGCTTTCGACATCTCCACTCGAGAAGCATCTTCACGAACGTGGACGGCATTCATGGCTTTAGCTTTCATTTTTGCTTTCCTTATCCTCTCCTCGGTGTAAGGAGGAGCCATCCTCTGAAGATAGCCGAACCTCTTGTAGTCTCTCTCTCCGTAGATCTTATGGCAAAGGCAGCGTCCATCGGGGTCCTCTGGATCTGCATGATGCTTCCCCAAACCGTCTTCCGGCGTGCAAAGAAAGACACAGGCCACGCTGTCGCCATGAAACTCCTTGATCAAAGCATCCCAACCGGCTGCAAACTTTCCAGGAAACGATATCCAGCAGTTCTTGCCTTTTTCAGGCACGATGTGTCCATGGTAGCTGATCTCAGAGGTATCCCTCAAAACAGATGCACCTTCCTTCACTGTGACTGTGAACTGTAGAGATGAACAGTGCTTCTCCAGCATCTCCTTCTGCGGACTTGGCCCAGAAGGTGGTGACATGCTGGATGAGTCTTCTTTGCTCTTTTCGGCCTGGAAGGAGTGACTGCACCCGCAGCATCTAGAAACTGGTAAACTTGCTAAACCAAGCTTCTGAAACCAATGGCGCGGAAATACGGGATCAAGACTCTCAAACAGCAGAGACCTGCTGAACCCTGCTTTATGGCACAGAACGAAGCTCGTGCGCCAGCCTCCGGTTCTGGCACTGATTTTTCCTGGGGCATATGTGCCGCATGCTCACTACCTCTGCTGTGACTACTTTCTCACTGCACCGCAGCCATGCAAACGCTGCGTCCTGGGCGTCACCCGTCTCGGCTTGCCTCACGCCCACAGCCTCCATGCCAGTCTATAGAATTGGTTTGTTCCCGACCCTTCAACTGTCAAACGAGCCAAACCATTTCGTGCAATGCCCAAGATCAACCGCTTGTGCCAATCTGTTTGCTCTCTTTGCCCTGATGGGAGCCCTGATGGGAAGGCTGTGATCACGTCTAGTCCATTGCAACTTTCTGCCCTCCGAAAGATGCAGAAACTGAGAACCATTCAGATTTCTGAGAGACCCTCTGGAACCATCACCATGGAAACATGGTACCGTGACTTTCCTGAACCCTGCTTGATGGCCAAGAACAAATCCAAAGCGTCGGCCTCGGCTTCGCGCACTGATGGCTCCTGCCGCTGTAGCACTCGCGTGCTCACTCATGTGCTGCAATCGCTTCAGGCAAAGCCATGCATTCCCTTCGTCCTGCTGACACGGTTCGGTTTGCCTCACGCCGGCAGCCTGCATGCCACGTAAAAAAGATTTGTTCGACTTCCTTCAGCTGCGAAAACCAGGCTAAACAATGCTGGGTGGACCCACTTCAACCACATATGCCACACTCCTCAGGCATTCAAGTCCGGACTTAGTGCAGGTGCTGCCCTTTGGTACGTTCCGGTCAGAACCGTCCGTGAGCCCTTTGGGATTTCACACTTCATCTCCGGAGCATCGTCGTGGGCATTACAAAAGAGCGTTGCAAAGCTCAATGTCGCACTCCATAAAATCAATTGTTCTATGGGAGGTTAGTGAGCTGCTACAGGCCCGACATACTACTGAACATTACAGAACCTAGTAAATCCCTTCCGAAACCCTACGAGGCAGAACATGTGTAGCGTCAACCCAGCTAGAAACACATAAGCCCAGCTAAACAAATCATGCCTTCTTTCCTCATACCTCCACGCCCCGAGCCTGCTAGATTGGCCACGGATTTCCAAAAAAACTGCCAACATTCCCATGAACTCCCCAGCACCGGCCTGAACCTGTGCGTCCGTATGCTCGTCAGCCTCAGAAGCACCATGACTGAAAGTGTGCAGAGCTGCGAGAGGGGTGCAATGGCCCCAAGGCTATGTTCAAACTTTTTAAAGTCTTTTGATAGAGCAGCAGCCTTTGACTTATGACAATTAAGCTCGGCGATTCCTCGGAAATTGTATTTACCAACAACGACAAACATCTCTGAAAGTTATCAACCTCTGCTTTGCTGAACATCTCAACAGCCTGACGGTGAGGATCAGCTTCCTGCATCTAGAGAAGGACTCAGTTAAGGTTCGGAGGCCGCGAGGGATGCATTGACCGTGGTCTTCTCAAAGCGAAACTGCCAGCCAGACAGAGCATTTTGCTCTCTGATGCTTCACAGTCCTCCGCTTTGGAGCAGAGTTTTCCTGACTTTCACCGCGTTTTCCTTACCGAAGCGGTGAGAAGCACAAAGCAGATAGTGCTGGGCGCCGCAGCTTTCCAAATCAGCGCTACGGGTGAGCGCAATAGTTGCCTGGATTCAGATGGCCCTCCACTGAAGACCTACATCTTTGAATCAGACAGAGTGAAGTCAACTTTGCAGAATTACTGCCAGCATACAATTTCAGCCTTTCTGGATCTTATTCGCGCCTATCCAGGCTTGAGCTTTGATGATTCCCTGGCCGTAATTGTTCCAGATAGTTTTGTGCGGGACGGATTCAGGCTCCTCCTGCAGGCAGCACTGGAAGAGGAAATTCCAACCAGAAAGCTACGTTTGGTGAGTTTTGAGGAGTCCCTGATGTTCTTGCTGCCAAAGGTCGCGGACGAGCTGGGTGAAGAATGCATTGTTCTGGACTCAATTGAGAACGCTAAAGGACTCGAACAACTGTTTGTGATGGCCGTTGGGATGGATGCCAAGATCAATTCGCCAGGCATCGCCTTGGACTAAAGCATTGCATTGGTCTGTGTGTGAACAAGTGATGACAGGCATGGGTCTGTCGCGCCCCGCAACTGCACAAACTAGAAACAGATGAGGGTTTGCCGGCGAGCTTGAAGATTCGCACGGGGCCACAGCGAGAGCGCTTCGACACGCCCGATCCCCGCAGAGGGGTGGATCCTGCCGAGCCCCGCCAAACCCACCCCAGGCTAAGACATAAGATAGAATGCAATAAGGGCGGTGTAGGTTCTCTGGTGTACGTGGTGCGGTGTAGCGGTGTTGGTGCTGTGGTGTACATGGGCGGTGCACATGTAGGTGCTGTGGTGTACATGGGCGGTGCAGGTTCTGTGGTGTATGTGAGCGGTGTGGTGGTGTAGGTGCTCTAGTGTACGGTATAGGTCCTGTGGTGTATGTGAGCCGTGGTGTAGGTGTGGTTGTGTGCTTGCTACACTGTCTGTGAGCAGTGTAAGTGCTGTGGTGTTTGACGGGCAACCATTTTTTTCAAAGAGGAGCCCTTCGTGGTGCTTTCGGGAAAACGTATGTCCACAGCTGATCCCTCTCGACCACAATCTTGGCCAACTTCCTTTCGCTGGGATAGAACAACTTAGCTTGCCCGTTCAAATCGATTTCAGGAAAGCCTGGTCCTAGCATGTCCTGGCAACAGCACTTGCTTCAAAGGCGCTGCCAACCAGAAGCATCTAATCGCATCACAAGCCACAACCCGAACTTCAGGAACTGTACCAACAGCTGGCCGAAAGCCAACAAAAGGTCGAGAGATGTCCATGGTTCCTACCAGCACCTATGGCATTATGATCAAGAGCTATGGATAGCTGAACGTGTGTCTCGCGGTGTCCCTGCCCAATGGTTCAACTTAAACGCTGAAAGGATCTGCGGTAGAATGTGAAGCCAACGATATTTGATCGAAGACAACACCAAGCGGCACTGCTGCAAGCAGACAACACGGTAACACGAATGCCGCTGGCTGGCGAATCTAGAAACAGCCAAGCTAATCAACTAGCCCGTTGAAATTAAAGGACCTTGGACATCACACATGTTGTTTCAGCGAGGCGCAGAGTGCTGGCATGCAGGCTTGGTTAATCGACGAATGGCTTGAGAGCTAGGGCTGAAGTGGATGGAAGCGGGCCCCAACTTGATAGAATGGATTTATTTTTTGGCGGAGAATTCCATCCTAGGCACTGCGAAGGTGACAGTGAAAAAGCCAGCCCAAAAGACGCCTTCCTTTTGTTTCTCATGTGTTCTCAACCTTCCCCTCTCCGTGAGGCTTGCAAGTAGCTCCCCACGGCCCTGAAATTGCCTGGAAGCATGAAGCGAATGGTCTTGACCGCTAATGAATTGTGCACCGGCTTGTTTGTTGTTGGTAGCTGCTCAGTCTTACATAAACGACCTTGCAGATGCAGGCAGTGATGCGGATACCGATTTGGAAGCGAGACCTCGCCTTTATCAGAGCATCACGAGAGCGCAGCTTGGGGCGATTGTTGTGAACGAGCTCCTGCAGGGTGGATGGCTTGAGCATTTGACTACATGCAGGCTGGTAGAGCCTGAGTTCGATGCAGCGACCGCCGTGGTGAAGGAGCTTCACGCAATAAAAAGTTCGCTGAAGGGTGCAGGAAAGCAGCTATGAACCCATCCGAGGCAGCGCAGCGGGAAATCCTGCGAAAAGTAGTACATCGTCGGATGAGACTACCCAGCACGCAAAAGACTCTGCGACTCTGGCTTCCTAAAAGGTTGAATACGAGAAGGAAATGAACCTGATTCAAAATTGTGTTTTGGATACATCTGACTTATGAGGATTTGCTCAAGTCACAGTCACCTCATATTACCCAAAGCAGTAGAGAGCCTGCTAGGGGTACCCAAGACATGGGCCCCTAGATCTGAGAGACACCCCCAAGCAACAGATGTTTCATTACGTTGTATCACAACCGTCCATTCAGCCCTTTCAGTCTGCTGCTCTGCAAAGGAAAAGCAGCTTGGTCCGATTCCCCTATATCACTCCCAGCTGGGTCTACTGATCCAATCTCAAAGCGCGGTCTATGCAAAGTCTGTGTTGAAAAACCATCTGTTGGACTTCTACGTGATAAGAGCGATTGAAAGGTTGGAGGTAGGGGAGTTGGTCCGAAATGAAGAGTCTCAAGAAGACTGCCATGATTGCAAACCAGGTTGCTACAGTACCTGGGTGGTCATACATGCAGACATGGAGCGTGCAGTGAGCTCTGGAGCCTTTGCAAACCCTGTTTTGCCTTCCTTGGCTGCAGCTGGGCGTGTCAGCAATTAGATGGAATGGGGAGATATTAGTCCAGCCCTTCCTTCGAAGACTGTTCTTTCGATCCAAAGTTTGAGTGACAGGTGCCTAAAGTGTCAGCTTCAGATTTTGGAAGAATCTCCCTCTTTCGGTCTCAAGTCTGTGACTGGGACAAGCCATGCCATGATGCGTCGGACGAGTGCAGGCTTGGCCGTCGAAATGAGCTTAATGAATAACTTTGATTCTAGATGCTGCTAATAGCGACTGAGCGGTTACCAGCTGCACACCGCTGATTGCAAAGATCTTTTCATAATTACCCCGCGTGTGATTTCTACATGTGCATACGGAATCACACCGTTTGAGTTTGCTGGTTCAGTTGAATGCCTATGCTCACAAGCGTTTGGCCCGACATTGGAAAGTGAAGGCGGGATTTCAGTGAAATTATCCTAGCCTGTGCACTATAGCCGCCACATCACCACCTACTACATCTTGAAAACCTGAACTCGAACATTGCTGTAACGCTCGAGTAAGTATTACTAGGGTGCATTACCGAACAAGCCAATACCCGAATCGTCCAAGAATCCAGCAGTGGTTCACTTCACCACAGCGTGTATTACCATGAATCTTTCCCGAGCCCACAGTACTGAACTGTCGCGTGCTTGAACCTTTAGGGTCAGGGCTAACCCAGAAATCCTAGACCTGAAGCCTGATTTTTTCGGACTTGTATACTTGGGATTACTCATTTGCTGCCTATGAGGCTTCGCAGAACCCCTGTGGATGGCGGAGGTATGGGCGCCGTTTATCGGGCTTTGGCGAAGGCACCCTTGCTAAGGGTTTGCCTGGAGAGGTTTGCGTGTTCGGCTCCAGGGTTGATGAGGATTGTAAGAACTTGCACTGCAGACTTTACTATGTGTCCAGGATCTCTCCTTGGGCCATTTTGGAAATGGTTCTTGTCATTTTGCTGTCTTTGTTGTTGACATGTGTTTGCCGTTGGTTTTGGGCCTAATCATTTTGTCAGTTACGTGCCATCTGTTCGTTAATGGTGTTCGTCTTTTTGGTTGTTGCGTTGTGGTTATTTCAGTGGAAAGGCTCGGGCTCCAGCATTCTGCAAACAGAAAAAATGTCAGGTGCTTGCCATGGTGATCTGCGCTTTGTGTTGTTTTTGCATTATGTCCTGGACATCTTGTCATGTTCTTGTCGTTTCTGCTCCCGCTCCTGGCCTTCAACCGCTGCCCAGGTCTCTCTTCCCCTGAGAGCCAAGATGACAACACGAAACGACAAAGCATAGGTTGAGGCTTTCCAAAACCATCCCGACTTTGCAGACTAAAAGTTCTCATGAGTCTAGGTTGTGATTTTGTAGTCCTCCTGAAGAAAACGCCTTACTCTTCCAAAGAAAAGCCCATTCCTAAGTCAGAAAGCCTACTGATCCTCAAAGGGCATATTTCCGCTTTCAGGGAGTTACGTGCGTGGTACGGTTTCCATTTGCAGGCGGGTCCTGCAACATGCTGAAAGTGGCGATCTGATATGTTTTTCATGTTGCTCACTGCTCATAGCTCAGCTGCACTGAGATTTTAGAGTATGAAAAATGTTCTGGAAGTTAGTGTGAGACTTTTGGGCGAAGTGCCAGGCAAGCACCTTGCAGGCGAAGTTTGTTGCCAAAGCTTGAGATGTCATAGGACAGCCCAGTCGTGCGTGGTGCAACCACCAAATGTGGCTTTCCTGCCACAAAGCACCTTGTACTAGAGAGTTTTGCTTCCAATCTTCTAATCCCAGAGCTCCGGTCTCCTCGAAATGTCAGTGTGCACCAAATTCCTTCTGGCTCAGAACATGGCATGTGCGATACAGCCTCCATTTGTAACCCCTGCTAAGAGTTGACCCAGATTCTTCCAGATCTCAGACATCTAAGTGGCAGATCAGAATTCCCCATCGAAGACGTACATCAGAAAGCAAGCACAGGGCTGTACAAATTGCCTCCTGCCTGAGCTCGGAAATGGAAACAGCCAATATGCAAACAAGCCGCAAGAGCCTCCAACCAAAAGCTCAAGTGACTCCACCCAATCCCTCCTGCCCGAAACCTTAAACCCTCCACCCCTAAGCCCAAACGTCTCTGCTTCTAATCCCAGGAAGTCTAAACTTTGAACATGCCAGCCAACATCATGCAGGTGGTCTTGGCATCGGAGGCAATCCTCCCTATGACGGCTTGTGAACACGCTTTCATGATCTAGCGGTTAAACCCAACCAGCATTGTCACCCAAGATCCCCAGAATCTTTGGAACTACGTTGAAGATGCTCCAAACCCTCAACATTGAGCCATAATTCAGCGAATGACTTAGGGCTACAGGAAAGGAGATTCCAACGCACTTGAACACACGATGCCTAGAACACTATTGCAACCCTAGATTTAATATACAAAATCTAAGTAAGCTCGATATTTATAACAGACCAACGCAAATAACCGCCCGCCCCGCTACGGAGCCATGATTCAATGGCTATTTGGGCTATGATGAAAAAAATCGATTATTCATCAATCCTCTGAATTCTCTACTCTATAATCGAATCCGAAATTTGATAAACAAATATATATATATATATCTAAATCTTAAGATATTCGTATGAGAAATTATTATGATAATTGATAATATAGTCTCTTTGAAAATATATTTCATAAAATTAAAGAGGATATGAAGATTATTCTAAAGATCTTTATCTTCGATTTATTTTTGATCGAATACTTCGACTAATTCAAAAGACCCACGAAATATTCAGGAAAGAAGATACGAAAAGATTATATTATTTCACGAAAATTATGCGTGCAATATCGTATGATTCGTTGTTTATATAGTAGCCCGGCATTGTCGCTGGAATATATTCGTAACGGCAATCGAGCTGATAAGGAAGAAAATAATACGTACAACCCTAAATCTAATTTTTTCATAATTTGATATCTCGAATCTTGAGTAAGCGCCGGGAGATTTGAAATTGAGGATTACCGGCCTAGTAATAATTGAGGGAATTGCTTATTTTGGGGGCATTGCTATATCTATCAAGAGGAGCCTCTACGAAATACGTATTTATAAGGATTTTTCTTGAAACGATTGGCTACGTCTGTCTACGGGCGTTTATATATTCTTTTGATCCGCCGCACAAATACAGAAATTTCTCGAGATTTCGAAATTTTTCTTTCTCTTTAGCTATCTGCGTAACGGCTCGGAGGAATATCTGGATCTGAGATGGAGATATTTCTTATTATAAAAAATTCTTATTTAAAGATTTGATGATATTCTCTTATAATAAATAATTATTAGATGTCGATCTATGATATATGAAGGGAATTCTATCTTATGAGGGAAGCAGATCAACGTCTTAATTCGGGTTTCGAATTGAACTTATTATTTCATGAATCCATATAGGATTATAGATAATGGTACGCATAAAATGGAGGGGATAAAAATCAAAATAAAGAAATGATTCGAAATCTCGTAAGATTTTTTATCTTTGCGGCCTAAGGTCTCCAGCCCAGAATTTCCATTTCATTTATCTCTCTTCGACTAAATATTGCGCGATTATGCCGGGTCTATTCCGCGGACCGGGCACGCACGCTCTGGGGGAGAAAGGCCGCGCGACCAAAAATCTCAGAGATGGTTCTTAACCCCCTCTAGGGGCGGCGGGGCGCCTTCGGAAAATCTGGAGGATGCAGAGGAGAGTCCCCATGGAATAGTGCTGCGACCTTTCCCCAACCGCTCATTTCAGGGGTTGGGTTTGGTTGTTGTTTTGTGGGGTTGTGTTCGTGGTAGGTCGATGTGGGGAAGAGGAGGACGATGTTGTTGAGGTTCCGAGGAAGTCTTTTCAGGGGAAACGATTCTTTCGGTTCGGACGAAAAGGCGGAAGGAGGGATAGATAACGTAGAAGATTGGGTTTGGAATTGGTATTCTTGCTCCTCCTGGGATTCGGAAGATATCGTCAGAGCTGGGTTATTGGGAATTATTATCCTAGCTTATACCCTTATCTTCCTCCTCAGAGGGCTGCTACGACGAAACCTCGGAGGGATAAAATATATTGGACTCTTGCCGCTAGTCTGTTCTATTCATTCCACCTTCGTTCGTGTGCGGCCTCTGCTGTTGGCGCGCGCCAATCCGGGAATATTTTGGGATTTATCGAAGGGCAACTTGTTCCTTTGTTTCGGGATATTCTCCAAAGAGTCAATCAGCTTCTCGATCCGCTGCAGGAAATTGTCCAGGGGTTTTACTTCTGTTTACTTACGATCTGGGTGGCGAAGTCTGGAGATATTTGAAGAGGATCGGTTCTTCTTTTGGGGATTGGAGCTTGGGTCTTGGAGCAATATTTTTCGGTGGAATTATGTAGTTTGGTCTCTTTGGGGGGAGTTTGTTGGTTGACGGCGGATTTTCCTCTCTTAGGGAAGATTTTCTTGATTCTGTTGGTTTGGTGTTTCCCAGCCTATCCAGGACGAAATATCTTCCCGAATTTAAGGGTTTCGGGGAGCGCGATAGAAATTCATGAAGGGATGGATATTGGTCTCGCCGCCGCGTCATGCCGCGTCTCTGTCCGGAGTGGCATATAGGGCGGCTGATGGGGATTTGGCTTTGGCGGAATTATTTGGAATGGAAATTGGGGAGATTCTGGGATCGGGAAATGGAATTCGCAGCCGTGGCAGATTTTTCCCTAGGAATTCTATTGCCCAATTCAGGGATGTGCTCGTAGTCGCGGGCAGGGGCCAGCTTGGACTTCCAAAGATGCTTTGAGGACTCATCTTGATATGCCCTTTCTTGGCGAATTCCAAGGTAGGTCTTCGGACGAGGTTCTTCAGGATATGGGCTTGCGCTGCTGTCGCGTTTGCGGCAAAAGTATTAGTTAAAGATATACCTCGGGAATTCATCCCTCGTATTGGCCGAAAAATAAGGATCCTATTAGGGATAGCTTTTCTCTCCCCCTGAACGAGATTCAATTTCCGTCGTTACCTGAAATCTTCTCTACCCCCATTTTTACAAAGGACCAGCTCCCCTCAGAACTTTAGGAAACGAATGAAGAGTTTTTAGGAGGATACTAAGCTCGATTTCAGATATAGGAGGGAGAGCCGATCGGTGCGACCGGCCCCTGGGATTACCCGAGAATTTGGCGAGAAGCTTATTCTTGACGGTCTCAGTAGACGCTGCCAAATCAGGAGATATAAGTCCGCTCAAAGCTCGACCCGACCGTCCTAAGGAATTCAGTCGTCTCAGATCAGCGTGCACGATGACTCTCCTGAGTTTCTTCAATTCTATCTTTTTCGCGAAGCTACCATCCGGCCCTTGGTCTCATCCCAAAACTCGCGGCGCTCCCCCAACCGCCAGCGTATCAGAAGAGATTTTATAAATATCAAAGCTTGTCTTCTCCATTGACCACATTTATTCTGACGTAGAATAACTTTGAGGAATATGAGAAGTTCAAACCACGTTCGCCGATCCCTTTGCTTAGTCGGACAATCAATCCCACCATTTCGTCTTCCCTCATTAATAGGGAACGGATCCCAGGCATCCGGTCTGCAAGTGCAATTGATACCCCCAAGAAGCCTACCGTATTCTTCCCTTATCATCGGCCGTTGGAGCTGGGCCAGGATCTGATGGGCTTAGGGCTGACTTTCTCAAGGGTCTTGGGCATTCACTCGAATCTCCCCTTCTCCCAATTCTATAGCAGTTCTTACAAGTACTTATTGATGCGGACATCTCGGCGGCATTATAGTCATGCTTGTTGGGGATATTCTTATAGGAATCGGCAAGATTGATAAGAAGGGCAAACCTATCCCTTGTTCAGGATGCTAGGTCTATCGTGATGGGATACGTTTTCCGGAAGCTTATTTTCAAATCTAGCTTCAGATTGGATAGCACTACTATTCGCGATAGATTGCTTCCCCAGCAAGGGGGCGTTGGGGTCTCAGGAGGAGCTGAAACCATGGTCCACGCGACTAGGGATTGGATTAATCGTAATAGGAGGGATATCCTCTTCCAGAAAGATATTAAGAATATTTTTAACGAAATATTTCCTGAATTTTTTCTGGATGAATATCGTAGATACGCTCTATCTTCGACTAGGTTTGTTGAATGGAATTATGGAATTCGTTCCCATTTGATCTATGATGACGAGGTCGCTATCAATTCGCGTGATCAATAGGGATATCCTATGATGATATCCTTATTTTGCCTTGCCCATAAGAGACTATTTGAGGAAATTCAGACTAATATTGGAAGTACTATCCCCTTTGCCCCCGAATACGCGGATGATGGATTTAGTGGAGGAGCTGTCGATAAAATTTTGAAAGTCTTTCAGGAGGAATTTCGTCTTGCCGAGGAATACGGTTTGCGGTACGGCCTCAATAATTGCACTCTTTATCTATTTGCTGGGGACGATTTCCGTGGCGATGGTAGTATCTTTCAAGTCCTGGGGATTCGAGTTGACGCTATCTATAATATTCAAATCTTGAAGACTCCTATTTGAGGATCCTCGGAATTCTTGGCTGAATGATATAAAGATAAGAAATCGGAAAGGATCTATATAGGTATATGGGATATATTTGATCCTTAAGGTAGATATATGGGAATCCCTTTGGGCTCTAAGTATATATCATATATCTATATGGACCCTTTAGATAAGGAAATATCATCCCTATTTTATCACGAAAAAATCTTCCTTTATTCCCTGATTATCTGCCAGAAAGTTGCTGAGGAGCTCTCAAAATATTGGATCCTGCTCGGGGGAACGTGCTGCTGATTTGGGTAGGGGAGCGCTAGCAATTGTGGGACCCTTCTGGGCGTGTCTTTTAGATAGATTTATTGCGCGTACCTCCTTTTCCCAGATGCTACGCACCTCGAACGCGTATTTAAAGCCCTGGAGGATTTTGATCAAAAATACGTCGCATTTCATTTGCTTCAGCTGGGCATGGGTTGGCCCCAACTCAATTATTTGGGCAGGATCGCTCCTAGATATTTCTTGCTTCCCCTCTTGGATTCATATGACACTAGATATAGAGAGATTTTTGAGATCATTTTGAGAAAAAGAATCATGGATATCCAATGGCTGTAAGCTACGCTCCCCAGTATTAGCGGAGGCTTGGGATTTATTACGGAAAAGATTCTCCTTGGAGATCAAGTTTTCGGAAGGGCTGATTTGGCTTACGTGATAGCGTGTCGAGCGATAGCCCCATTGATTGAAGCCTTGATTCCTCCCCGGTTGGATCTTTGTAGAATAGATTGGGTCCCCTTAATTCAGAGATTTATGTAGATATTTCCTATTTGACAGCCCGCATTGGAGAATCCGGACTTCAGACCTAAGCAAAAGGATTTGATAGAAATTATGATATTCTCCTTTCGTAGGGCTATTAATGATCTTCTTTCTGATCTTCATAAAAGGGTCCTCCAAGCTTTTGCCGCCTCTTGGGCGGACGGATGGGATCGGGCTATTCCGAGTCACGCTTTTGATACTTCTTTATGCAACGCTGCATTCTACGATATTCTTTGCATGCGGCTTGACAGATAAATTTTTGAAGGCGATACGGCATGCCCACGATATCTTCATTTTCAAGACTCGTTTAGATGCTATCTATTTGCATATCATATATTTGGGAGAAAATCAATCCTTCATAATATGATTCGCGATAAAATCTTCAGAATTCTGCAAGGGAAAGATCTTCATTATAATTGGAATCCAATCATCTCTTGCCAGATTTGCCAGGTCAGCGCCCTACAGATATTCTAATGATTCCTATAGCTCTCTCAAGATAATCTACTTGGGCTCTGATGCCGAAGATCACGCTTGATATCTCATTTGTCTCGCCTTTCCGATCGTCTAATTTGGGGCAGGGTAGTTTATCAACTGCTAAATCTCAGGCGGAACGTAAATATAGAGATCGTGAGACAGCCCAAAGATATCATTCCTAGGGCATAGGATTTGAGCCATTGGTCTTTGAATATTCTGGAGGCCTGGAATCGAAGAGGAATCGTCTTCTGATTTCGCTTTGCTGAGCTATCGATGATAATTTGCGGCGAAAGATTGGATCTTCCTATCAGATATTGAAATAATATATTTCTTTCGTGATTCAGAAATATGGATATATATATTTGCAACGAGCTAGCGACAAAAGCCAGAGCCCGCCCAAATCCCATGATCGTTCTATTCAATTCCTGCAAATATATTCTGAGGGAAGATATTCATAGAAATTGATATCAGGATCTCACGCGCAGGATATGATGGCTCTGAATCTGAGAGGACGGGATCTGAAGCGAATAGATGATTAGAGATAGAGCATCCTATTTTCTCATTATTTCTTCATTTCGTTTGAGGGTCCGTTGTTGTGTTGTTGTTTTTCCTTCTTTCGGCGTCTTCTTTCTCGTCTAATTCATGGCGGGCGGCGAAGGGGATTCATGATTGGAATATAGACGCCGAATCTTTTTAAGATTCTTTTTCCCTCGAACGAATATGAAGATGATTAGATTTCTTGGAAATCTTGAATAACGAGATTTCTTCCTTTTCATTTCAAGCACGAGGGGTCAAGGACGTAGCCAATCATTCCGGATTTTAGAATCTCTAGCTTTTCTGAAATATTCTAAAATCTCCGAGATTTTAGAATGCCTAGAGGACTTGTAGGAGGCATTTTAGAGATGAATCGGAAAGGCTAGATTGCGCGCGGTCGATATTATTGCAAATGGTCGCGCCGTAATATTGAGGAATTTTAATATTCTATGCGCGATCAAGGAATTATTCTTCTCATAATCCGATCTCATGGAGATTTCTTGAAATACGTAGCGTAGAAAGAATTCTTGAAATATATAATCTATGAAATTCTCTTGATATCATATATATTCTTTGATGCCTATTCAAGGAATATCTAGATAGATTGATAAAAAATGATAATAAATATATATATATATTCAAAAAGAAAAGATTTGGAATAATTTCTCAAATATCTATTCAATCTCAGAATTCTTATCCGAATTCTACGAAAAATCTATGAAATAATTTGAGATAATATCTATATGAAGATCTAAAAAAGAATAGACCTTTCAAATATTGATATCTAAATTAATATCTAAAAATGATCCTTATCTGAAAATAGATTCCGTAAAAATTATAGAAAATGAATTTAGAAGAAATGCCATATGAATTCTAGGATTTGATAAAATTCCAAGAATATTTTCTATATAATTTAGAAAAAAGAAATTTGGAATTCTGGAATGAAAATATGAAATGAATCAAAATGATAGAAATTTGATGAATAATTTATATCTCAAATTCTAATATCTGATATATAAAGAGAAATATATTCAAATATAAGATATTACATATTATTCAGAATAGAAAATAAAATTTATGAATATTTCTGATATATATTAATGAATAATACGAAATCAGAAAATTAATTAATCAAATTAAAAATTCGGAGAATCTTTCATGAATATTTATATTTTAATCTGAATTAATTGATATTAGGATATAGGATATCGTCATCTCCTGAAATGAAGAAGATCAAAGAAATGAGATGATGATTGCAGAAATGATTTCCTGAAAAAAATCTTAAGAAGAGAATTCTTGGAGATTTGAAATATAGAGATTTGATTCGTTGATTTTTCAGAGAGGAGAAGAGATAGATTTTTTATGATTTGAGACTTGGGGATCTGAATCTCTGAAATAATATTAGAAGATATTCTTTATGATTTGAAATGAAGAACGATGATGCGCTGATTATTCTTACAGGAATCTCTTATTATTTGAGATTTAGAAATTTATTTATCTGAAATAATCTTAAAATCATTTGATATGATATGAAATTAAGAGAATTGATTCTCTTCCTATTCATAATTTGAGATCTGCAAAGACCTTAAGATCTTCGAATATAATCTTGATTAATCTTATAGAAAATATTCTATTCAAGAATATAATTTTAGATGAAATATATGCAAATAAGAACAGAATATTTATCAAATATTTAGAAATATTTCGTACGAGAATACGATTTTTGATCGAGAATTTTGCGGGAGATTCCATACGAGATCTCATTATTTTTCAGAATATTCCAAATATTTTTTGACTCGGAAATGAATTTCTAGAAATTCAGAAAACAACGATTTCCATATTCAAAATAATTGAAAAATAGAAATTTTTCAGATTATCCTGAATAAATTTCCCGGAAGATTCTAGAGATTCAGAAAATAATAATTTCTCATCTAGAATTAATTGAAAAGAAAAATCATTTTCCGATTTTCAAAAAGATAATTTTATTTAGATAAAGAATTTCTCGAGAAAATTAGAAATCTCAATAAAAAAATAATTTCAATCTTCGAATTTTCTTTTTATATTCTGAAATATTTCTATATATTTTAATATTATCGATCCATTATTTTTCCCAATATGAAGATAAATAAGAGACGGTTCTATAAAATCAGATTTTCTCAAATATTTATCTTCTATTTATAATCATATGACGAATCTATAATATCTATTATAAGAAAGAAAATCAAAAAGAAATGATTCGATATCATCAAATTTTCTCAAATATCTCTCTACCGAATATATGATATTATCTAATTATTGATTTAGAGAGACGACTTATTTTTTTTCAAATAATATTTCTTTTGAATTCATTATTCTAATATATTCTATTATATCTATCATAATCTTTATATCATTCAAATAAAAATAACGAAGGGCAATTCGATAATTCATGTTTTTGAAATATATCATTTTTTAGAATTTAATATTATCAGAATATTAGATTCTCCTAGATTTCAAATAAATGATAATATCAGAATTTCTCAATATTTTTTCTTCTCTATTTGATATTCTTATATATATATATTCATCTTTATTCAAGCAAAATAATTTAGTAACACCAATCTTTTTTTTATCATCATAATTATTGGCAATCTCGAATGATTAATTTCATCTAGTACGAAGATAAAAAAGAATCAATTCTCAATTAATTTTCTTCATTTTCGGTTTTATGAATTATCTATATCTTTCCTTATATCATTCAATAAGAATTTCATAAAATCAAATCGATAATTCCAAATTTGATATTGCCGAATCAAATTAATCTTTATTATATAATTCGTATAGAAAACGATTCGACAATATCAAAATTTCGTAAATTTATCTTTTCTATATTTTCGATATTATGAAGAATTATTTCATATTCTATCATATCTTTTTCTCATATTTTTAATGATATAGATCTATTAATCAATATATAAAGAAAAGATAAATATCAATGATAATAGAATCAGAAGTCATTGAAGATGAAATCATTTCCCGATTTCCTTTCATTTAGAGATATCTCTTTTTTTAAATAATCAATCCTATAAATTTTATTAATAATAATTATATTGGAATTAATTGAAATCAATATCATTTTCCAATCTAAAAATAATTAGAATAATCAAATTGATAATAATATATATTGAATAATATTTTTCATATCATAATTTGACTATTCAAATTTATCAAAAAATATATATATGAATTTATGAATCTAAATCTTATAAGCTTAAAATAATGAAATTGAAATTAAGATATCAAATGAAATAAGAATATCAAAAATCAATATATTTATCATTCAATATATTCATCTTCATCTTATACCCAGACCCCCTAAAAGATTCAAAAAATAGAACCCCATAACAATCCCCTAGTTTCCACAATCTAGTGTTGAATTCATATTGGGGAATTCCATCTTTTAGACCTTTTAGGGGGTCTAGGATATGAAATTTGAAATATATTTCTTAATAATTCCCTCCTAGATTCATGATCTTATAGACCCTATAGATCTTCTCAAATTGAATTTGATCGATAATTCAGCTATTATAGGTATTCTCAATTTCCTCAAGATATTATGGATTGATGAATATTCGTCTCCTCCCTCCCGGAAATATTGCGAAGCAACGCGACAATGAACAAAAAATCTAATCAATTTTCGTCTGGAAACGAATTTCTGGTCGTGGTTTGTATTGAGGCATCCGACCAATATCCCCAAAGAAAATACGATATATGATATGATATGATAATGATTCTCCGAACATCATCTTTATTGAAGCGATCATGCCCGTCAGCCATTTCTCAGATCTTGTTGTATGTCTTCACAAGGACTTTCTCCGGCCGCCTACGCGACCCGAAGCCTAAGCCCTAAGCAATGTGAATAATGAGCATCTGTTGCTGATGCAGTCGTCCAAAATTCCCGCATGGCAATATAGCAACGTCAGTGCTGACAACCCTAAACCCTAAACCTGACGATGGCTACCAAGCCGGATTTACAACAAAAAACAAAAGCATGGTGCTGAGAGGAGATATACGTAACCCGTTCGACGAGCCTTGATATCTCCCGAAACATGAATCAAAGAACTTCAGTGTTTCGATCTGTTCCTACTACCCATGTTCACTTCAGAACTCCCATGCCTTGAGCCCTCAACCCCTGCACACGGGCTTGTAAGAAAGTTGCTTCAAGTGGCAGCCCTCACAGCTCCTGCGGGCGCATTTCCATGTGTGAGTTGATTTGGGGGCAGTATCCTCAAATTGGTTTTGTCCTTTGCCACATTATGGCGGCTGGGCGACTCAAGATAAAGGTGGGGTCCTAGGTCTGATCAAGGTTCATTTGGGCAATAGAGGCTTCAGGATTGTGGGCTCGACCTCAACAACGCATAGGTTGCTTTGAAATGAGAATCCTGTCATTCTGAGGACATGTGCTGAGGACCCTAATCTTAAGAAATTGTCTAAACCCTAAACCCTAGCCCCATCCCTCTCCCCAAGCTGACCTGGAATCTCAAAAGCCGGCCCTGGGAAGTGAAGGGCTTAGGGTTAATAGGAGCATGTTAGTTTGGGGAAGGATCAAATCTCCGGTGCAAAAGGATCCTACAGGGGTTTAGGGTTTTAGGGTTTAGGACAAGGATTTGAACAAACTCTCTACAGCCTGAATGGGGACTCCCACAATCCGCCTACAACCTCCCAGCGGATACTCTCTTTCTGTGTGTGCATATGTACATATGCCCCAGAGCTAGCAGGTCTTCAACTGAAGAAGTTGAGGATCGTTTACAGTAAGCCTCCATTCACTCAAAACAAACCTAAGCTCTAAATCCTAAACCCCTTAACCGTCTGATGACATCGCTCTAGTCTGCCCAGGCTTCAGCTTCATTGCCTGAAGAATATCGGAGCGCCCAACACCCAACGCACGAGATGCCCAGGAGGCCCCAAAATCATGAGGCCTCATCTTGTCATGAGCAGGGCAGTTCTTTGAGAATGGGGTGGAATGCTCGGTGGAGTTTGTTGGAAGAGCACACAGCACTACAGAAGTTCACGAAAACTTCACTGACAATGGAAGCTTGCACCACCGGACTTCCCTAAAGTCCGCCGAAGCATCCAGCCTCAGGGCGTTCAGATCCCTTAAAAAAACCCTCTACTCCCTTTTGCAGACACGCCTGAACCGTGCCCCCACCCCCCCGCCATGGTGGGTGGCCTAGTCCAGCCTGACTATCCCGCATGAAATTTCAGCCTCGCCCAAGGTTCGAGGCTTTGGCACTACACGGCAGGGCGCATTTTTCGTTCAAAGCAGTGCTTGTGAAGGTTCCCTGCATAGATGAAGCTGAGTAATTTCTACAGACCCTAATATATACTATGGCTTACAATATATACTATGTCTACACTGAATTGGGATTTGCGGTGGATTATGACAAGAGCACTTTTGCGAGATACGAGGAGTTTTAGCTACCGTTCTGTGGCTAGACCCCAATATTTATGTAGACTATTGGTCAAGTGATTGTGGACACCAAAAGGTTTTCAGGCTCCGAATGCTATACCCTAAACACTATTTTGGACCTAAGGC